>OX377201.1:11263303-11307825 GCA_947396885.1 Heligmosomoides polygyrus polygyrus | reverse complement strand
ATAGTATACTAGAAAAGATTCTGCACACATTATTGCAAGCATGTTCAAAGGCAAGCTTTGCGCAGAACGCAATTTATAATGCTTAAAACAGAAAACAAATGCATCACCGGGATAGAATCAGTTAGATTTACTTTCGACGCAATGGCTGAAGGAGTGCAGGCCCCATTCCAGTTTTCCAGTTCTTTTAGTTACATGAACGCCATGTGGAGCAATGTCCTCCGGCAAGGTGATTGCGTTTAAAGATGCTCATATTTTCAATATTTTCAACACGCAGTTTCATGCACCTATTTACAAATCGGGGAATAAATTTTACTGACCAGAGAGCGAGAAAAGGTTCTTAACAGGGAGTGCCCTCAGCTTACTATGGAACTTCGGAGAAAGACCTATGCTCTGTGAAAAAGCTTGAAACTCTGAGTGCGGAACAAATTTGACTAAATGGATCTCCTAACATAGTGAGCACATGTCGCTGCACTGATGAAACGTTGTGCGAAGCTTTGCGTAAACAGTGCGTCAATTAGCCGCTTCGCAGACCACCGACGGGGCGCATCAGAAGTATTCTCGCTTTGTAAGAAGGTTTCCTCCAACATCCTTTCCCAAACCCAACCTTCACCCTAAAAAAGGTATGCTTACCATGTGGTGGTGTTATAAAGGTGTAATCCATTACAGCTTTTTGCAACCTGATTAGGCTGTCACAGCAGAGTCTTACTGCTGTGACTGTATGAGAATCCTACTATATAAAGGATAAGGATAAAGGACGGCGTTACTCAATCCCTTCAGGGATGCGCCAGCGCACTCTACTTCTACGGAATGTCGTGGAGGCGACATGAATGCGTGTTTGGCCATACATTGACTTGCGGTGGCCAGCCGATGAACAAGTCAGCGCTCTATCCTTCCCAGACAAGTCTGGTACCAATTTACCGACCCCGACCGACCGAAGGCTTGGTTGGCCTGGGCGGGAAATCCGAACCAGAAACCTGGTCTCGGGTGCACGCGACAGGCGCGCCTCCTCCGACTGCGCCATTCTACTATCCCTTGTCACGTGGAGGGGGACTGAAGCCCTGGGATGCCTACGACAGTGCGGCGTATGCAAGGCGAGTTCTCTTTGAGCTTAACCACGGGCGATTGCCGGCCAACTACATCCTTGGCGGAGGATCGTCCAAGTTTACGACATATTCAGCGTCAGGGTATGAACGCGACGGGGTATGAATGGGACCAAGTGTGGAGCGCATGGATTCAGAAGACGTGCACTAGAAGTCGTTCAACGTGCCTAGTTATTCAGAACACGTGCTGAAGGCGTCCAACTTGCGTAGGAAATCCGAGTAAGCGGGACCAGTGGGAGGGTGACCAGTGAAGAGGAGATCAGCAAGCGAGGACCATTAGAGGGAGGGGGAAGAGAGAGAATAAGGAGACCAGTATTTTCCCTCAGTATCATATAATGTGGGGAGGCGGAGGAGGAGGGAAAGAGATGGTGACTATGGGATTTGGAGGAGTATTACTGCCGTCGGACCGTAAACGGCGTCGACCTGACGACCAATACCGACTAATTTTCAAAATGTTTCTGCAGATTAAGGACATCGAGTTGGGACTCAGATTATCTGTTTCTCGCCACGCAGAGAACGGGCACTTCCGATAATAAATTGCACACATGCTATAGAGGGTGGATGGGCTTCACAGGAGCAGTGAAGGTTATGCCCTACCATATCTAACTGCACTAATCTATAGAGTAAAACGGTTTTTTACTTAATAAAGGTAAGAAAGCCTAAAGGGGAATGGAGGAAGATTTGGGGTTGTTTTATTCTCGGGGTTTGGGCGAAGCCCCCAACCAGACGTCTGGTGGCCGCTAGACCGCTGAACATCTTGTATTAGATAAAATGTATGAGAAGTTGCAAAACCTGGCGGCAGTGGCGAACAGAGGAGGGCCACTCCTGTTGCAGGACATCGTAAAGCTAGACACCTCACAAATCACTCGGCGAAAATTGACCCATTTAAGTGTCGTAGTTCTTCCGCCATATTCTTCCAACCTTTTCCGCACTACTGTAACTTTTTCCGAGCTCTTCTTATTTGTGTCAGAAACAATTCACTAATTTCGCTGATGTCGAATGTGTCCTCCTTAATTTCGTTAATTCCTGTGATCTCAGTTTTTATTGTAAAGGATTGGATTTATTACATGTCTGTTGGGAAAATTGTGTAGGTTCTGCATTATATTTCTGGTTTTCACTTCGATTAATAAAATTGTGTTTAAGGTAAGATATAGCAGTTTAAAGTAAGCGGTCCGTTCCAGCGACTAATTTTTCGACAGCCTAATAAAATATGGCTATCAAGATTAGAAAGCTCTGGAAATTTAAGAAAATTAGCTAAAGAAAATAGCTAGATATTATTGTTGTTATCAATTGTTAGCAACCTAATTTTGGTATTGCAGGAAGTAGAGTATTACACACCGCTGGCTGTTATCATTGAAAATACTACGTTCCCATTACTTCTAGTGTTCCTCTATTCCGTGCTCTGTATCTACGTCGTTAAAATGAAAGGATTTTCAAATGGAAAGGTCGATAAGGCCCAATTGCAGGTAAAGACTAGAGTAAGAAATGATGGCGATTATGTAGCTTTGGTGCTCGGACACGCCTAACGGCATGTCTCGCACTTGCGCGCTTAGCGTGACTTTAAAGCTTCTCTAATATTCGGAAAGCCATTTTTGTAAAAGCTTAAAATCCGCCAACATCTATGTTCCACTACATGCTTTTACGGCATAAGGTCATTCATCACCACTTCCGCACGTTCATCTTATGCACTGTTTCTGGACCGTCAGCAACGTGATAGCAACAGCATCTGCTCCTTAGTGCTTCTGGTCGTCAGGTTGCCCCCAAACGGTTCTCGTGTTCAACAGCTCTCGCTACAGCTTCCGGATCCCAACGCTAGATACACGACGACGGTGACGTATCCCCTTGCTGCTCCCCCTTATTGCCTCCCCCCCCCCCCTCCGGGTCCCCCATGCTGGCCCCTTCCTCATTTCACCTATTGGCCCTTCCTCTTACTGGGGTCTTTTCGCTGGTTCCGCATCCCCATCCTGACACCCCTCCCGGTCCCTCCTTTCTGGTTGCTCTCCTGGTCAATCCTCGAGATACCTCTTACAGCCACTCCCCTTACTAGTCCTTCCACACTCATGATGCGACGTGACACTACTTCTAAATCCACAGGCTCAGGAACGCGTACAGTTGCCAGTTAGTTAGGCAGAAAGAGTTCGCACCACCCCCTCTGCAGCAGCATCCTATGTGGAGCAGGAGATTTTGTCCGAGGAACACAGATTTTGCCCGGGATTTTGCCCCTGTGCACCCAAAATCAGCCGACTGTCATCGACGAGTAACTCAATGTAGCGGTAGATAGCGGGAAACACATGCGACAAAGTAGTGGTATTAATACTCAAAAAGGCGCAATTTTCGCAGAATCTTCCTCTGCTCTTACGCAAATTATGCTTCGTTTTACGTAGCCTCTGCAGGTCAACCTTTTTGTCAAAAAAGACCACCATCTTGCATGAGCGCAGATAGAGTTGGGATCCGCGTTCAGCATTGCGAACAGTACTACAATTTCGCGTCTACGCTCTCAAACTTGAAAAACGAAAAAATGTCGTTAGCTGTTTTTTGATGAATTATTAGGTTGAGCATACGTTCTCCGGCATTTGAAGCGCAAATGTTATTTTATAGTATCTAAACAGCAATAGCGAATCACTTGCAGTAAACACCATTACAGTACCGGACGCGTCTTTTGAATAGACGCCGAAAAAACCCGCCCTTTTCGGTTTTTGCGTCTTTTTAATATATCTCGCCTAAAGTCAATTATTATAAAAAGGAAGAACATATTTGAGCTCAGGAGCTCTAGCTCTATCGTTAGGTATACATATTTAATACAGAGCCATGAAAATGGCCGAAATTGAAAACTTGTGCTCCATTGCGAAAGGCGCTCGCGGACGAGTTGTCGGTCGCGGACCGTCGCAAACCGTTGCATCGTCACAATTCCTCTAATATGAGGTTATTTGAGAAACGGCTGGCACCGTTCGATTCGTCTGTTCGAGATCTACACGAACTTCACACAATTCACCGGACCACCGCATTTTCCTAGTTGCTGGCCAAAAATGATTGGAGGAGGCTCTTTGCGATTGGAGAAGCTTATTTTCCAGGACTTGCATGTTCCAGGAGTAGCTCAAGTATGGCGTAAAGTGCTCTGTATGTCAGGAATCCTCGAGAGTGCACCGTGCACAGTGCATATAGGGTCGAGCCTATCAATCGAGTGGGCGAGACATCTTGTAGAGCAGGCGCTTAGAGAGTTTTATGAGAATTTCTCAGCCGTCCTACTTAGGAATCGCTCTATGGCTGTCCAGCTAGCCTTTGGAGTGCGTCGTGCACAGTGCATAAAGGATCGAGCTTATGAATCGAGTGGGCGCGACAGCTTGTAGGGTGGGCGTTTGATGGTTTTATCAGGAATTTGCAGCCGCCTTAGTCTACAATTGCTCCAATCGGTCCCGGAGCGCCATGAACAATGTACATATATAGGGTCGAACCTATAATCGAGTGGGCGCGACCGCTCGCAAATTGCACTCACGGGCGTGTTCTGAGCACAATAACTCTGTCAAGTTCGGATCGTTTCGGCTGCAACTTGTGAGCCTAGTAGGCAATAAAACAGTCTAGTAGAAAACTGGAGCAGAACGGTGTAGCTTAGGCAGAGGTAATATTACAGGGTGCGAATATGCAGGTGAGGTTTACGAGACGCATCCTTTCCGAATTCATTCGATGAGAGCTAACGGCATGCAAACGCGTGTGCGAGCAGAACGCTGAAGGCACTTTTCGATGACATGTTCACAACTCCCCAGCTGCCTTAACCACCTTAGGCCCATCTGCCAATTTAGAGTGGCGGACGGCAGCGGTGCTGTTTCTTGCGCCCTTTCTCGCCCACATTTGAATATTCGACACTAGCAATGATACCGTTTTGTTTAGGTCGAAAAGCTATATCGAATGGTTTCAATCTCGACCAATTCTGAGAATATCGAATTTTTGACAATTTCGCATCAAAGACGAGGGCGCTCTAGACCGCGGCAGAGGGACGGTGACGTCATCGAAAATCGATATTTTCGAATTCGATGTTTTGATGTTGTTTTGAACACTTACAAAAATGTTTTGAACACTGCACAAATTAGCGAGAAACTTCTTTTCAAATCCAAAAAGTCGCAAATGTCTGAGAACTTTCGCATCAACCTAATACGTCTACGATTCAGCTGTATGGCAACGTATATCGGTTTCATCATTTTGGATTTCAGCTTTTTCTCCAGTCGATCGTTATTTGCACAAGCACAGCTATTGCGTCACTGCTCTACATGGTGATTCAATTTCTCCCGGTTCCTCCAGGTTTTGTCATCTTCTGTAACGGAATATGGCAATTCAGCCATGGTACGCACTAGTTCTTTCAAGGATCGTTCAATTTCACTATATTTCAAAAGATGGTGCTTTGAAAAAGTATTTGGCAGAAGTCAGAAATTTTAAAATCTAAAAACTAAAATCGAATACTGAGTGCATTGTTCTCTTTACTGGACGTTTTAAGCATTTCACAACTGAAAGAATAAAATGAAAGTAAAAATGGAAAGTTGGGTGGACTGAAATTCACTTCGTAATGACTAGATTTTGCTTGGAAACGAGTAGATTCTTTAAAAAATAGTCTTTCGAGTTTAATTAAGATATTTCTAAGCTCCAATCGATATGATTTTACCGAATTCAAAGTCGATTTATCATTTTGTCAACGACCGCCTAGGCCTGATATGACTGTGATTAACATAGCAAAGAAATCTATGCCAAGCTTTACTACAGTTATTTGCTGTTTTCTTGGAGATCACCTGGAAGTGTGCTTTATACGTTTATAACGTGGTTATGGATGTTCAATTTCCAACCTTTTTTGCACTTTATTCGGCTTGATGTGAAGACCGCATAGCTTCAACGTACCAAATAATGTGTGACATTCCTTTTTTGAGGCTTGCTTTTGTTCTCACGTTTGACCACGGATGCCATCTCAAATATATCTCATCTGGCTTTGAAATTAAGCTCGCTAATCTAATATTGCAATGCAAAATACAACTCGTTGATCTAATATTGCAATCTCCAGTTAACAATATTGGTAATGAAGGCTTACCTGAAGATTTGATGACGATATAACACATAACTGATTTATGATGAATACAACTAGACCATATTCACTATTTTCATTTAGGAATGCATGGTCTCATCTATCTGGTTGTCAACAAAAAAATTCGAGAAGAAGTGCTAATGTTGTTTGGCTTCAAAGGAAAATTGGTCACCTCAACACCCGTTTCTTCGAAGCCCATAGCGTGTAAAAGTAAGCGCTTGAGAAGACAAAATTTTGAACCTGGAGACATTTTCTTGATTGGAGGAGAGATTTCACAACACTTTGAGCACAAAGATGACATTTCATTTTTTCCAGAGTTACAAATCGTGAATGGAAGTAACCAGCACGGAACGATGTGAGACGTCGAATATGTTGGTTAAATGGAAGATACAGAAAAATGGCTTGCTGCTGGCAAAGACGAACGCTGAACTTGAATTATTGTATAAAATTTTCAAACCACGTTTTTGAATCGGAACAAATGTGCACAGCTGATATCGCAACAAGGAAATATCCTTATTTTTTTAAATTCAAGGTGAACCAATCGGTGTTCAGCAAAGTACGACAAACCTGAACAAAGCCATTAGAGCACGGTTGAGCTAGCAAAATATGTAACTCTAACTGTGAACTCTACGCCTCTGCTCTTACAACGAAGTGAATGCGCTCTCCCCATTCCTATGTCAAGTATTTAAAATTGAACTATCGCGTCAATTTATTTGCAGTAATTGCAGAAAAGGAACGCCCTGAGCGAATAGGGCTCAATGGTCGCTTCAGTTTCAATGGAGTCAAACGCGTTTTCAGGACGATAAACGTAAACCACAGCGGAAGTTTGTAGTCCCGCGATACTTCGATGACCAATCTAAGTCCAGAATGTCAACATGGATTCGTAAGAGGGAAATCAGTTAGTACAAATCTCCTTGAATGTTTGAATGACTGGACTAACTTGATCGATGAGAAAAAGTGCTGCGATGTGGTGTTTTTTGATTTCGCAAAAGCTTTTGATAGAGTAAGCCACAAGAAATTACTGCATAAAATTTCCAGAATGGGTTTCCATCATCTCCTGGTAAGATGGCTTGAAGAATATTTAGATAGTAGGACATTTCAAGTAAAAATAAAAAATACACTGTCATCAGTAAAAGAGTTACCAGTGGAGTCCCCCAAGGAGGCGTTTTATTACCCCTGCTTTTTAATGTTTACTGCGCAGATCTACCAACCTTACTTCAAGACTCGCGAGTGGTGATTAAGCAGTTTGCAGATGATCTAAAAATATACTGTGAATTTGTGGAAGATGATCAGCTATGTCTTCAACATGCTATCGAAAGCATTATGGATTGGTCTAGAGTTTGGCAGTTACCATTGTCTCCGGAAAAAACAAAGGTGATGCGGATAGGACTCTCAACTTCGCTGCCAAATTACACTTTAACTAGTGACACCCCAATCACTTCGGTAGATAGAGTAACGGATTTAGGATTTCATTATGACAACAAGCTAGACTTTTCGGATCACTATAAATCCATATGCATAAAAGCACAACACAGAACTTATCAAATCTTTAAAGGACTATCCACTAAAAATAAAATAGTCCTGATACAAGCATATAAAACTTGTCCGACCCTTAGTTGAAAGTGGGACAGCAGTGTTTTCGCCACATAAGAAAAAAGACATTCTCCTGATAGAAAATATTCAAAATAATTTCACAAGGAAGCTTGTTATAAGGTATACTGGGTTCTTCTATTCTGGGATTCCAAAAGCAGCTATTCGGAACAAATTTTTTGGAGTCCACTCGCTGTCCTCCCGAAGGAAATGGATTGATGCTTGCTCTGTTTTCAAAATACTCTCTGGACAAATTCGTATAAACTCATCGGCATTTTACAAATTGATTCCCTCAAAGACTAGAGGAACACCCTATAAGATATGGTATCCAAAACCAAGGCCTGAGACCAGGAAGCATTCATTCACAGTAAGGGCCGGATCAACGTATCTCGCACTGAAGAGCAACATCAGCCCTACTCCTGAGTCTTTTGGATCTTTCAAACGAGTAGCAAAACATGCTCTCCTACAGTATTAGTGAGATTGCCGTTTCAAATTACTGAGTTACAGTGACTCGTTTTATCCTTTATCGTTATGTTTCACAATGATGTTTAAGTTTATTTGATGCTATGTTGGATTTCTCACAACTGTCTTTTATGGTCGTAATAAATTGAATTGAATTGAATGGAGTATATCTTGTCGATCGTGCTGATTCCTCTTCGAAATCATGTTTTCCTGCATGGTCCAGCGTTCTGCCGATCCTATTCGGAATCACTCGAGTGAACAACTTTTACATAGACTACGGACAGCAGACAGATGGGGCGATAGTTACTAATGCCGTGCACGTCCCCTCCTTGTACTGCAACACGGCTCTGCTGGTTTCCCACCGAGTTTGAACCTGCCACTTCTACAAGGCGCGTGAGAAGCGCAGCCTGTTGATCAGTACTGGCGGGAATTTCTTCAGGTGTTCGAGAGATCCTGTTGGGATCAGGCGCTGTACGATTCTTCAAGTTTTGTGCTCAGATGCAGTGTTTTCCAAAGCTCGAATTTGTTGGCACCTTTTTGACAACTGAATGTTCTCTCCCAGCGTCACCGTTCAGCTCCGACACTGCATGAAAAAGCTGCGTGCTGAATGTGGTCGAGTATTCGTGAGCTTTTTCAGACATTTTATATCTTCGAAATGTGTCTTTGAAAAGCACTCCATGGTCGCAAAAAGCGCACAGTAGCAGACTTCGCCATGAAGAACGTCTACGTAACTCTCGTGGACAACGGAAAATTCAGAAAAGTGGTACCGAAGAGACAGAGGGAAGCGGTTTCCTTGAAGTACACGCATTGTTGCTAGCAAGTCACTTCGGACATAGAAAGGTACTTCGAATGCTTGCTAAACCGTTTTCTGGGAAACCATGGAGAGGAATGTGCTAATGTGGTCAAAAGAGTGCAAGAATTGCTTTCTTTTCAACCAATCCCCAACAACTACGCCTCCGCTTAAGCCAACTATTACTTCCTAGCCCTTCGAAATGATAGGTATTGACATACTAGAAATAGGCTTGACGTCATCAGGCAAACGATACATTTTGAGTGTGCTCGACCATTTCACGAAATTTAAAGGGACGTATGCAATTGCTTCAAAATCGAGCAAGGTTGTAGCGCGTACGTTGTTGAAAGACGTCATTGATTTGTGCCGCGAGCAATTCCAGTTGGCTTAGTGTATTTCTTCAACTGGGTTCACAAAATATGATTGGGTATGAGTAAATATTATGCCGATACGCGAGAAAAATTGATTCCCGTTTGATTATGTCTTTCAGATAACAAAAGAGTAGCACCCTACTGTTCACAACAAACAGGATGATTCAGGCAATCTTGGAAACTTGTCGGATGACAACCCCACTGACCACTTTTCATGGAGAAAAATCACCAAATCACTGATTATGTTTCCTTAAGCGCAGGGTTTGGCGTGAAATATGCCCTCTAAATACCATTTCTGTGGTGGGTCAGAATGCCTGTTCTGCAAGATTCCAGCTAATAGTAATAGAAGGTAGTCAGAGTTTAAATTAAGCAAAAAATCTACCGAACCCACCTTTAGGCTAGGAGGGCCGATACCAGAGCGTCCGCGAACTAAGAAAACTCATCTAGTTAACTGTCTGGTTAAAGTAAATGATTGGTCAACGACCTGGTGTCAGAGCTTGACAGGAGGAAACAAGCGGCTCCGGATGTTCCCAGGAACATCGAGAAAGCAGCGAGGAAGACGAAGAACGTCTGACTACGTTCCCATCTACTTGACTCCACCGTTCTTCTTGCTCTAACGTACGCCTCAGGAACCATATCCCTACGAAAGCAGGATGAATACGAGAAAAAAGATGATGACGAATTGCGAGATTTTGTCGACGTTCGAGACGTAAGGAACGTTGAGAACAGTAGAATGTTAACCGGAGTTTTCTCCTTTCTTGTATGCCAAGGCAAACGGCCAAACCGGAAGTTCTGATACTAAAGGAAGATTACCGAAATATCTCTACGACATTGAATGAGCTTCAACACGAGCAGACATCGTGCTGATTAGCAGGAGCTGCTTAACATAAAAGGCTTTGTCTGCTGCAAAAAGCTGCTTGTCTTAATACAATAGGTAATAGCGCTGTTCCAATGCATAACACGGAAACTAAGATTTATAACATAACATCAAGAGCTTAAGAAAATGGCGAATATCTGGTCCTGGTACAAAAAGAGCGTCGCCGCTCTCCTCTGTCTGACTGATCAGATTTAAGACTTCCTCTCGCTAGTCATTTAGTTTGGTTTCGCAAAAAAATTTGTTCTGTTTTTTTCTTCACAAAAACTTTTTTCGTTTAGCAGAAAATGAAATAAAAATATGCAGGAAATTTGATTCTACCTGCATTGGTGAGCATTTATTTCGAACTTTGTAGAAGATGGCAGAAAAACCTCAACTTCAGGTGTAAATCCTACTCAGTCAAGTCTGATAGCAATTCGTAAACCCTGTAGGGATGCGAGGATGGGTTGCCGTGGGCGAGATGTCCGAACCAGGAACCTGGTATCGTGTGCACTTTACAGCCTGCACCACCTTCATCTGTGCTCCGCACGTGGCTCGCATCCATCATAGAGGGTTATGATTGGGTCATCGCAATGTTGAAGCACTTGGTTTTTCTCAGTCTGATTAACGTTTGAGTTATACAGAAAATTCTTGTTCCCGGCTGTTCGCGTAGATCAAACAAGCGACATCGCGACTGCGCCACACGCACCCGATCTAACCCTATTCACATTGTGGTAAGGCAAATTTTGGACACCTCTCCTCATTAGGAAGCTGTACAGCTGCAAAATGCCTGTGGATCCAAGTACTCACACTACTCACAAAACCGTTAGCACGTTTACTACCATTCTGTGGTAGCTCGTTTGCATGTACACATATTATTATGCAATTTGAAGCCAGGGTTTTGTAGTTTTCCATTGTATATGCTATTTGTGGGAAGACGCTTTCGGCAGATAAAGTATTCTACTTACCAGACGCATAACACCAGCAAAATCAAAAATTAAAAATTATTAAGAGAACTGAAAGGTTAAATACCTCCAAAGATTTCAGAAGATTTTTCTCTATTTGAACTTGACATAATCAGCTATTCTATAGATCGTAATCTTAAATCCTAATCCAAAATCAAAATTTTTATAAAGGCCGTTATCATAATTCATAGTTCTTACCTGAAAAAAAAAGTTTTCCGAAGAACTGATTGCTGTTTAGAAGATGATTCGGTAGCAAGCTTCGCAGTTAACACAGTGCACTTTGATCAAGCAAATGCATACTGCTTTTTACATGGTTTTGTCGTTTAAGAAGTTAGATTAGTTCAATATTTTTTTAACTGTGAAGGAATTTTGCAGAGGGAGTGGTGTCACATTTCAGAGCCTCAAATTCCTTCTTTTTGCAACGAATTTTTGCGTTTTCATAAGCTTGGTCAATCTAAATACCTCAATTATGATAAAGATGGAAGTCTTTAAACGACAAATATTCTTATGTGGTCTTTGTTTCGTTTCATTGTTTTCAAAAAGCAAAAAAGTCATGCTCTTTGCGGTTGTGTGAGCCTGTAAGCATGAACATTTATTTATTTACAAGAGCTCTGACACGCCTAACGGCGTGTCTCGCACTTGTGCGCTTCGCGCGGCCTTGCACTGACCTACGAAAAGCAATATCTGTAAAACGTAAAATTTGCTAACATCTAGGTTTTGCTGCGTATATTATCGGCGTGAAACCGTTCACTATTTTCGTCATAGGAATCCTCACCGGACCGTCCAGTAACGTCATTGGTTTGTAATGCTTCTGCCCCTCAGGTTGCTCCTCTGCAGCGTTCCCATGAATTTAGACCCTTGGTCCGTGACGAAGAGAACCCGTCTTCTGAGCCTATACTCTCGACGAAGGAGACACTTCTACTGAATCCAGAAGCTCAGAAACGCGCATTTGACGGTGTGTAAGCAGGAAGGAGCTGCGCAGATGGTATATTTATTGTTCGCTGCATTAATTCCCATTACAGCTTCCTTCATACTGGTTCCTCGTTCTGGGGCCGGATTCGTCAACGAATTACAGCAATTTAACAGTGAAAATTACAGCCGAAACCACTGACAGTATGCCTTATCAAGCGATATGGTGAGCGATATGCCGCGTTATCTAAGTTTTCCGCTGTGAATTCTCTGTTGAAGTTATGTAACTCGTTGATGAATCGGACCCCTGGTTCCACCTCAGGGTCTCTCCTTCCTGGTCGCCCTCTGAATGCTCCCCCGTCGTGGTCTCCCTTGCTTCTCTACCTCATAAAGTTGCCTCCCACGCTCATGGCACGAGGACGGTGAGCGGACGTTCATAGCGCGACATCTGTCACATCTCCTAAACCTGCACGCTTTGTCTCCCTTACTGGTCCACTCGTAATGGATCCTCTAGCTGGTCCTCCTCACTGCTCCCACTTATTTGTAACTCCCTAATGGTCCCTCCTTACTGCCTCCACCCTTCTTGGTGTCACCTCCTGATCTGCTTCCTTGTTGTATGTGTCCCTCTTATTGGGTATTGTGTCCCATCCTGATCCCTCCTTCAGGTCACTCATTGCTGGTCGCTTTTCTGCCCCCCCCCCCACCTTCGAAATCCCCTACTCTTACTTAACCCTTTTGTAGTCCTCCCATGTTCACGACGTGAAGTCGGCGACACGGGTTTTGAATCATGACGCTTAGAAACGCGCACAGTAGTAGCGAACACCTATTCTGAATCTAGAAACTAACAAACGCGAGCAGTTGCCGATGAGTCGAGCAGGAAGCGGCTGCTTTTCCTCTCCTGCAGAAGAGTCCCACGTTGCTGCTCGTCGCACGATGCCTCACCTTAACCCAGATTCTTCCAGCAAGGCGTAGAAGAGCCGTCTTCTGAATCCACAAGCTCAGAAGCGCGCGCAGTTGCCGCTATGTTCAGCTTGAAGAGGCGGCACAGATGGTAGATTCCTTGTTCCCGTATGAATTACTGTACGGCACCCTTCTTGCTGGTCATCTGTCTTGGTCCCGCTTTAAGGCCCCTTCTTCCTGTCGATCCCTCCTCCCCCTTCTGGTCCTCCTTATTACTCTACCCCAATTAAGTGGCCCTCGCATGCTCATGGCACGACGCCGAAAGCGAATGCCGATTGCGAGACATCGGTGTCACATCCTCTAAATCCGGTTCCCTAATTGGCCCCTTCGTAATGAATCCTCTTGCTGGTCCACCTTACTGCCCCCCCTCTTATTGGTAACTCCCTACTGGTCTCTCCTTATTGCCTAAACCCTTGGCACGGTTTTTGAATCTGGACGCTCAGAAGCGCTCGTAGGTGCTGTTTTGTTAAGCCGTAAAAGGCTGCACTTTCCTGCTGGAGCAACATCCCACGTTCAATAGCAAATTTTCCCGGCGCTGTTGATGATGCGGCGTATCTCGCTTAGGTTAGATCACCCGACCGCTCTCGCTGTGGATGATGCGGCGTATCTCAGTTAGGTTAGATCACTCGACGGACAAACTCTTTTATATATAGGTGGTGATAGGTCTTACAGGTTGTGCTTCATTCACTATCATTCGTCTTTTCGTAGTACAATTGTCCTAAATGCTTAGAAGAGTATTCCCGATTGTTTCATTGAACACCTTTTTTGATGCAAGGCTAATAATTACAAAAACTGTGGTGAAGCTACTGGGGTATATGCTTCTCGGCGCTTTGGCTCATCTGCTTTGTTTTCGAGCATAACGCGAAATTAAAGCCCGTGGAGAAATATATTGTGTCGCGGTGATCAACAAAATTTTGAAAAAAATTCCGTTAACGAAGAGGGCTTTCAAAATGTGCTCAACTTTGAAAGCGTCAAATATGAAGTATCGTTGACCAGGGAAATTCAAAATGTATTATCAACCTGGTTTTTGAGAGATCTGCACGTAACTACAAAGTCTGCTCAGCTGCAACGAAAACATTATTACGTCGTCGACATATCATATCCAATTGTTCATGTATATCTCTTAGTTTAGAAAACCTACCCTAAAAACATGGATAATTATTAATGCCTTCGAGATTCTAACGCACACATTCTTTTGCATATTCTTTTGTAGCTTCTAGTTCTATAGCTGACATCTTGTTTACCCTAGTGTGCCTGTTCCTTCGGGCGAAAATTCCTACGATAGCAGCTGTAGATGTTCCTACTATGCTTCATGTACCTGTTTTTAGCTTCATGGTCCACATGGTAAAGGACTCGTATTGTAGGCACAGTGTTGACAAAAGTGTTCCCAACATTAAGAGACCTTTCTACGCTTTTTCCGTTGTCAAGTTTTCTCTGCAAACTTCTATATACAAATTATATTTGTCTTATTACGAGAAAATAATACAGATCTTGTCCAAATTGTTGAATCGTTAGACAGAGCATGAGCAAAAAAAAGTAGTAAATGCCTGAATGACAGTTTAGCATTTTTCTGATGTTACTTTCAGCAAACGTGATAAAATAGCATGCATGGGTTTAGACTGTTCCTTTGCTGAAGAGAGTATTACACTTTTCTTGGTTTTTGGCTGAAGATAACTTCTATCATTTTAATTCCGAACGATGACACAGAACAGGAAAAGCTTTAGCAATGAAAAAATAACACAAACACAAACTGTACTCATCCCACATATTTTTAGTGACGTGCTATGCTGTGAAGTTGCCTTGCTTTAGAAAAATATAAATTCAACATTATCACTTAAATCTGTTTGACCTTACTGTTTTGGCAACGTGATCTACTGTTTTAGTTTCGCTTGTTTTTTTTTTGTTGCTGCCTGGAAATGTGTAGTAGATACAGAATAGGGCACCTTCCAGATTCCAGCACTTTTCAAACTATTAAGGCACTTACTAGTTAGTCTCAGCAAGCAAAGGAACAAAATGCAGCAATAATACAAAAAATTTTCTTTCTTAATCAGCGCTAGATAACCTTTTCTTGAATTTTTCATCAATGTCCGCAATAACAGTACATGCCGATACTCGTATGTTGCGTTAAGATAATTAATCATTAACGCACCGAAATAGTGCTATTTTATTATAGAACAGTTGTCTTTCGTTTAGCAGAAGGCAATGCATAGCTTCTATCTGAACGTTCCGTGGATTCTCGACGAGAACGATTACAACTGCAGTTCGCGAACGCTTGCCGAGTGGCAGTCTCGAGGTCCAGTCAACATCAAGCAAGGCGTCTACTTCCTTGTAACTGGGTCAATTTTTGTGGTAAGCTTTCACGCTCCTTTATTCTACTTCCTTCATAAATATGCATAACTGCCCTCCATGGCAGCTCCACTTAATTGCTCAACGTAAATTTTTACTTAATTGAAATTTCAACAGGTAGTTAATATACAGGGTGTCTTAAAAAATGAGTACACCGTTTGAAAGGTGATAACTTTGCTTACATTAAAGATACTAAAAAGTTAAGATTTTATGTGAAAGCTTAAAAAATAGAAATTTTCTTATATATAAGCGGCACGGGATGCGCCATGCACTCGTCTGAAAGTTTGCATGTTGCTCTCGATTAATTACGTTTCGCTTGAATACTTGTTATAATTTTTTTACAAAGTGACCACTTCAAACGATTTTTGTTTTTTTAAGGATCAAAACTTAAGTTTGGCTTGCGAAAAATGCAGGAAATGTTTAAAAATGCGGGTACTATCTGAAAGGCTCTAACATTGCTGTTAATGAAGCTTTTGATGTTGTTTGAGACTCATATAAAAGCATAAGCGGACGAGATTTTAAAGGCATGTGAATGGTCAAGATTGCGCTATGCTCTCGCCCGAAACCTTGCGTTTCATACTCAATTGATAGTGCATGGGCCGAATGCATGTTAAAGTCTCTTTACTACTTGACCAGATCAACAGGTGCTGTGTTTCTTTTAACGTTTTCCGTTGCCCATTAGCTGGAATTATGCCGAATAACTTCTTCATTTAGCTTGAATGTTGCTTCATCAGTCTATAGAATCCGTCTTGTAAAATGGGGCTTCGGCTCACATTTGAATCGTGCAGTCAATTAGCTTACACGTTACGTATCATTCTAGTGACTGTTAAGCTCTAAATGTTTAAAAAAGCACAGCACAGGTTAATCTGGCCAAGTTGTAACAAGATTGTAGCAGGCAGTCAGCACATACACAATCAATCGAGTCGGAAATGCAAGCTTTCGGACGGGTCATGGCGCAATCTTGACTATTTGCACGCAACAATAATTTCATTACGCTTTGCTTTCATATAAATTTCAAACGTTTTCAAAAGCTTCACTAGCAGCAATGCTACAACCTTTCATATAGTACCTTCATTATGTAGGATACCCTACATTTTTCGCAAGACGTAGTGTGTTTATAAGTTTTAGATCTTGAATATGCACAGATCAATTGAAACGGCCACTTTGTAAAGAAATTATAAGATTACATTACAATTATTAATTACATGTGTTCAAGCGAAACACAATCAACCGTTGTAAAATGCAAGGTTTCAGAGAAGTGCATGGCGCGATTCATGAAGAAAATTTCTGCTTTTTTAAGCTTTCATATGAGTCTCTAACTATTACCTTTATCGTGAGCAAAGTTATCTTCTTTCAAACATAACATGTATACCTTCAAACATGTATACATTTTTTGAGACACCCTGTATTTGAAAGTAAACTCCAACACTAAATTGTTTTCCACAGCATTTTGCTACAATAGCCGTTCTGATTTTTCCGATCCTACATTCTGGAATAAAACCTAAAATCTTTTCCAGCAATTATAGGATTACAGTCAATTTTCGTCATTCCCAAATTTTGCAACAAAATCTATTTTACAGCAAAAATAGCATTACAACAAAAAAAGAATAGGAAGAATTTGAAAATTAGAAAAAATTTGGTTGATTTTGACATGAAGGGAATGGTGGATCGTAACAAGATAAAGTGGTCCTTCGGCTTGAGTAGGTGGTAGTCGGACAAAGTACCCGTCGCAATTTATAACAGTTGACTGATTTTCGTTCAGCCCAATTACTTGAATGTTCCGGCTGCTGAAATGCCATATAGCGTCGGAGATTGTCCTGATGGAAGAAAAGTTGGCTTCCGCTTACCTTTCTATACCGATTTTTGCTAGACGTGTTGACAGCAAGGATGGTGGTTTGGCCACGTGGGATCAGCTCAGAGTATCGTGAGCCACCTAGGAAACGCACAGCAGGACCTCCTTTTGATTGAGCACCGGTTTTGCTTCAGAACCCCTCCCTTCTCGCTTTTGCCGTCGCTTCTCGGCTTTGCAGTTTTCGTAAACATCCACTTTTCACACTAGATGATGAATCGATCCAGAAAGCCTAGATTAGAACGGTGCATGTGCTCACACTAGTCGGAAACACATTTGTCTACGTTTTATTTGTTTAATTTGAATTTTCTATTTTTTGCGCTTCTGGCCGAAAAGTAACTTTTCACACCATCTTTTACCGTTGTGGTGAACTTGCCAATGACTGCCTAATTTTTGGCTGCCGAAATTGGACTGAAAATGAACCTGGAATTGAGGTCATGCACTTTCTTCATATTGAGTGGACATTTTTCTTGAAAGCAAAATATTTTAACAGCGCAGGCAACTCAACGATCCATGCCTTGAATAACCACGAAGTAGATTTTCTAAACAAAATATAGCACTTCAGTGAGTTTGCTTTGAACGAGTGAAAAAATAAATATTGCGACATTTATGACATAACCAGCACAGGTAGAGACAGTACCATTGAGAAAGAGGCATGTAGATGAATTTTTGGTCCGTTTTTTCCTATAAAAAAGCCGAAGTTGAAGAATTTTTAACGCTAAATTTCGAGACAAGATTGTAAGCTTGCATTAGCTCTTTTTGTGCTTGAAACTCTACGCCTCACCGAGGTTTAACGAAACAGCATAAATCAAAAGGATAAAGTACGGTGTCACTCCTTCCTGTTCTACGAGATGTCGCGAAGGCGACCTGAGTGCGTATTTGGCCATACAATGACTTGCGGTGGACAGCCGATGAAGGAATGTGCCACTGCGCTATACGCGCTCACGTAAATTATATAACAGAATTGATATACATAAATTTACTTCAAGCGCCATTGTTTCAAGAATAAGCCACAGACCCTGCTTTCCGAGAAGCGCATTTGGAGTAGCACGTCGACACTGGCGCTCAGAATTTCTACCGATAGTATCGAACCGGGAATAAAGAAAATTAGTGGGAATAAACACATCTTGTTACACTACACACAAAAAGGATAGTTTTGCTGAGTTTTACATTATTTTTTAGCATTATCTGTAGTGAAAAGCTGCTGTATGGGAGATTGATTCTCAAAAATGTCCAATTTTTGAAGCTGGACACGGAAACACTTCATCTTTGTAAGATGCTGTTGGTATTTGTTCCGAATTTAACGCTCTCTTCAACCTAAAAAAGAAAGGTTTTTTGAAATTTAAGCTCGATAGAATTCTGAAGATTATGCAAAACTAGTGAGTAAATTATTATGCATGCATTGCATAATTCACTAGTTTTCCATAATCCTAATTCATAAGAATTTTATATTTTTTCTTTATTATGCATTATTATGCGACTATACAGTACTAGTGAATAAATAATGTTTAGTGTTTTTCAGATTATTTACATCTTCTCGATGGTAGGTATGTTTCGTGCTAAGCTTCTGCACATTCCTTGTTATCGTTTGATGTTCTTCAATGGATTTCTTGATATCATGGATGTTATAGCGGGCTCCCACTTCATACCGTATTTTCACTTTGTGAGTTAACCTTTGATTTTATGGTATTCAGCAGAAGAAAACGAAGATTTCAGACAGGTGGAGTATTCTGCACCAATGTAGCGCTCGACGTTTTTCTCGGGCACGCTATATGGAGTGAGTTTTCAAGATTTTACGATGAAGTCAAGAGGATGCCATGCTGTTCCTTCTGTTGTGTACGAAATATTTCTCTTAGGTATCTGGATGGCAGCTTCAGTTATTTGTGTTGCACTTGCAATCAATAGGGTTGTGGAAATGATTCCATCAATGAACAAGTATCGATTTCTTTTTAAAGGTAAGCTGATGCGAATTCTTCTTACATAGATTATTTTAAAGCCCGTTTTTGAAATTTAGATAGGAATGTGTATATCTGGATGGCCATCAGCGTTATAGTGCTTATTGTTCGACCATTTATTACACGACCGTTACTTTATAACAGCCGTGCAACAGGGCTTCTATTTGCACCCGCCATTACTGACGATCTAGACTGGGTATATCAAATTTTCTGTATTTCGTTTATTTTTAAAACTCTTACGTGGAATTCGGATGCAATAGATGCTCGAACATTTTTTGGAGTAGCCCATTCGGGATGTTTTGTGTAGGAAAGTGCTTGATTCCTTTGAAGCAAGCTCCTTCCCTACATCGGATAATCATCGAGCGTGATATGTACGCTTCTCTTGACGGCCTTCGGAAAGATACCGTAATGAACAACATCGACAAGGAATACAACCGCTTTGTGCACAATCTGCGCGATAGTGCTAAGGGAGGCGAGAGCTTGAAGACCACCGAGAAACGTCTGTCTCTGGAAACTCTCGCGCTTATACGCCGGCATGGAGCAGCCCAAGCGTCAGGCAACCACCACCTGACTCCGAAGCTATGCAGAGCAGCGATAAAGGAAGATCTCAAGGAGAGAAGGGCGGAAGTGTTGGCTGAAGCTGCACAGGCAGATTTAAGCCTCAGCCATGTTTGGAACTTCGCCAACTTCATGCCCAATACGACCGCTCTCCGACGTCCTGATGGAACTCCCGGAAGGGCCATGAAGAAGGTCGTCCACGACATCTACTCTGGTCTCTTCGATAGCCAGGTCCACCTGCTCTCACGCCCCTCTGTTCTTCCTTCCGAGACCCAACACGCCATCTCTTCGGTGAACATGCGTACAGCACCCGGTCCCGACAGGATCAGACCCGAACACCTGAAGAAGCTTCCGTCAGCGCTCCTCAACACTCTGGCGCCGCCCTTCACGCGCTATCTGTCGGAGTACAAGGTTCCAACTCATTGGAAGACCAGCAGGACACTCTTGCTGTACAAGAAGGGAGGCGCGCACAACATTGCCAATTATCGCCCAATCTGCGTGCTGTCCGTAGTCTACAAGCTGTTCACTTGAGTGATCCTAAATAAAAACTTGCGAAGTCAGTCGCGCCCCTCGCCTACGCTTCTTTCCTTTCCAGAAAGGCATTTACCTTCGCCCTTCTTTCACTAGCGAGGAGAGGGAGAGCAGATGAAGGAGTGCCTTAGCAAGCAAAGCTTTACATCCGACGGTGCACAATGAGCAACACAATCTCCTTGCGTGCAGCGGATTTCGCTCTCGCAGCAAAGCATCAGCAATGTGTCACTTTTTCCGCGTCTCAACAGCCCCTCGGGAAACTACTGAGATGTCATAGGAAGTCTGGATCTGAACTGACATGTCTACTGTCAAATATAAGGTTAGTGAAAAACTGCAACTTTCTGGCTACTAGCCTTTGCGAAAGCAACTGCGAAGTGGGCCTTCTAACTGAAACATGGTATACCTCTCAAACTCAAATAAATCATCTGCTAGGAATGGCCTGCAGCCAATTCGTTTCTATGAGGTGTGATCGAAATTCCAAGAGAAGAAGATGCATACTACTGCTAGTGAAGAGTTACTTATCTTGTAGCTTGGTTTTTCATGAATCCACAAAGACAGATGTGAGACTTTACTATATGATGTAGGTCTTCGGTCTGATTTATTTCGAGTGGTTGGAGTGTATCGCTCACCTAGTTGTAACCAGCCTGTTCCCTTCAACTTGTAAAGGCAATTAGTGACTTTTCCTCCTATACTGGGTCAAACATTGTTCTCCGTCATTTCAACCGTCCTCATTTTCTTAACTACCCAACTACCCATGTCGATCGTCAAGAGTTTTCCTTGAGTTGTTTGAATCTCATGCTTTTCAGCAGTTTGTTTACTCTCCTACTAGGATTCGTTCTGTGCTTGACATAGTCTTGTGTAATTGTGTAAAATTTGTCAAGGAATTCCAAGTTGGTCCACCTATAGGAAGTAGCGACTATGCCCCAGTATTTTTTTAAAGATTTTTTCTTACGGTAGAGCGTCCAACCGTGGAGTGGAAGAAAGATTTTATGGCTGCCACGACGAAGTTAGGGAATACCTTTCAAATGTTGACTGGGTAAACAGAGTATACAATCTGAAATTGGTGGATGACAAATATGAGACTATTAACGGCATTCTTTATCACTGATTGAATTGCCTGTTCCTTTCCGGAAAGTGAAAAACCATGAACTAGAGCTTCCAAGCTGTCTAACAAGAATGGTCAATCAACGGAATTTCCTATGGAACATGCCTTCAGCCAGCAATGCTATAGATGATTAGAATTAATATGCAATTTACAGTAAAAAAGTGGCTAAAGCCATATTGAAGTACCTAGTTTATTTAGAGAAGAAAATCCTTTAGCCTCAAAAAGGAAAAAATTCTGCAGACATGTTAATCTAATCTATACTTATGATCGTCCAGAAACAGTGTCCAGGCTTAGAGTAACGTGCAAGGTCTATGCAGACGACCCAAAAATGTACAAAGTAATCAAAGAGGACCAATACATTAATTGTGTTTAGTCTGCGATAGACTATGTAGCCAATTGGGCTGATGAGTGGAGACTACCACTTGCGGCCGAGAAGTCCCACTGTTTTGTTATTGGCGCCAAAAATAACGGCAGAATTCCGAAGTAGAAACCATGGAATTCTATCCTTAAACTGATAGATGAGGTTTGTGACCTCGGTTTTTTGATTGGCAAGAGCCTAGCTTTTGATTCACATTACAAATCCTTGATCAAAGTGACAAATTTTCGTACCAGCAATATTTTTAAACTTTTAAAGAACAACAATCTTGATCTACTTTTGCGCGCCTACAATACCTATCAGCAACCCGCAGTTGAGTTCGAAACTACTGTGTTTAATCCAGTCAGGAAGAAAGACATTGAGGTTCGGGAAAGGGTTCAAAATAATTTCATCCGTAATGATGAGATGCTTCAGCGTGGACTATTCCTCAATATTAAACGGTAGAAAAAAATAATGTTGGGATTAAAATCTCTTAAAAGTACAAGAAAATCTGTTAACCTCAAAACCCTTAATCCTTAACCTTTTTCAAAATTCTTACCACAACGTACATATAAACCCCACTGCATTTTTACGGGGACGCTTGACTAGAACGATGAGAGGTAAGCTTTGGTTACATGCATCAGTTGCAAGAACCACGGTTAGGTCGACGTTCATGACCTACAGAAGGTTACGGTACGCTGGATGTGGTTGAGAGTCATATTATTTCTGCTGTATCGTTTACAGGTGTGAAGCTCCATGTAAACATAATACTGCCATTACGTCTTGGCGTAACATCTTTTTTGCACCACCAATTAGCCGCCTTCTTGCTTTTTAAAATAACCTTATATCGATAATTTTCCTCAGAAAATGAGAATTTCATAAAAGTTCAAACAATTTGTTCACTTATTGGGTATGTGAATCGAAACTTCAAAGAAAGTTATACTGAAATTTTCCTTTAACAAAAATTATTCTAACCTTTATGGAGAGTTCACTGTTTAATGAGGAAGAAGCTTGTTTTGATTGGGATGATTTTCAGTTTGGTTTCAAAAGGCTTCTTTATAATAGTGTCCAGTTTGAAGTGAAATATGTATGTCCAATTTTATTTGAAAAGTGACAAATTTGATTTAAAAAATGCCCAATTGGACGTAAAGCTGGTGTGTATTATGAGACATACAAGATCAGTGGGCAAGGCAATTTTTATTAATGATAGAGGCATAAATTTGGATTGGCTGACAACTTCGTTATATGGACCTCGCACTTTTATTTAGTTGGCCATCCTATGATCGACGCTTTATGTCGACAAATTTACTTTTGAAAGTTTCGATTTTCAATGTTATGGTAAGCAAGGTATGGGGCAGATTATTGAGTGCATCTCGCGCAGATGTCGAAGATCACTGAAATCTAAGTTAAAAAATAAAAAAAAGTTTACTTTCCTTAGCTCTCGGGCTACAGAGCCAGTTGAGGATCGCCCTCAAACTGGCCAATCTCCGTCTGCGACAAGCCGTAGAGTGGTGAGTACCGCAGAGAAGGTGGTTGCACGAAATCCGAAGAGGTGTTTGCGGAAGATGGTTTGAGAGCTCAGTGTGAGCACTGAATTCTATAAGGTGGATAACCGGAGATATTCCTCGAACACTAATCACTAAACTACTGAACAGTCATTCTTTGGATGATCGCATGAAGAAATTACGTCTTGAAAGATGACTCGCTCAAAACGCTTCTCGTACGGCAGCTATGCCGCCGAGGAAAACTTTCCACAACCGAGTACTGCTTCGACCATCGTAGTAAACGGATTCTAGCTCGAACGCTCAAAGAAGCCAAATCGTAGGCCGACTTGTAACACGGACGGATCAGTCGGCTTCAATGATGCTCTGGGCAGGCATTACGTTGACTGGCAAGGCACACTGGTTTTAGTCGGTCAAAGGGTGAAAGTGCATTCTGAAGAAGCTGGTCTTGCCGGAGCTGTTCTGATTTCGATGGTCACCCCTGGACCTTCCAACAGGGTCCTCTTCAGCGCATAAGATTAATATCTTTCAAGAGTGATACCGCACCGCAATTTTGGGTCTTCATAACATCCGCTGAACGGTTTACTCACCAGATTTTAATCCTATCGTCTTTTCCGTGTTGCCAGCCCTTGAAGGCGAGCCTGCGCCACCCCTACCTCTCCCGTCCCATCCAAGTTTGGAAAGCCTGAAGCCTTCCATTCAAAAGTCCTGGTAAGATAGGAAATCTGAGCATTCTGATAGTGCCAACGGATGCGTTCTTGATTTGCCTCGATGCCTGCATTGAGTCTAAAGGAAGGCTTTCCAAACTCTGGATGTGATTCTATTATTTAGTGGATTCACGCAAAGTGGTGCCTTGCTACATTAACATTTGTCAATTGTCAATGTAGCGAGAAAAATGTGTGGGGCAAGGACGACTCGCATACCCTGAAAATGGAGAGGTTACTCCCGTTCTTTTTCCTTTAATCCTAGATCAAGCAGGTTCAAGGATGTCTCGTATTTAACTGATTAACGGGATCTAGACAACAGTCCTATCCATGAATATTCACATTAATATTACTGGTATGGAGAGTATGCAACGGTAACCACCTCAACATTATGCTGTTACAGGATGTTTTGTTGCGATCAAAACTCTTGCGCCAGGCGGGACTCGAACCCGCATCTTCTGCTTTCCGAGCAGCGATGTTCGCCTTGCACCACCGGCGCTGTTTGACCGCACGTAACATCCGCGATATCCTCGATATCTGTCAACACCTATCCGTGATACGGGGATGGGTCGGCGGCTGATATCAGCATGGAACCGGTTAAGCTGAAGACCTTACTAGTAACAATGCCTTAACATATTTGCTTAAGCCTGGAGCGGCTGGTAGAGAGGCTATATGCTGTTACAGGATGTTTTGTTGCGATCAAAATTCTTGCGCCAGGCGGGACTCGAACCCGCATCTTCTGCCTTATGCTGTTGCTGGATGAAAACAGGATGGAAACATCCTGTAACAGCATATAGCCTTTCTACCAGCCGCTCCAGGCTTAAGCAAATGTGTTAAAGCATCTCAACATTGTTTTTCTTAGCTGTATACGACTGCGCACGAATCCCTATAAGCTGAGTAGTGTGAAACTAAAACCCTGTATGAAATGAAGATAACGGTAGGGTAATTGACAGGTGTGCACTGCTATAGTACCAATTATTTTGCATTCGAAGAGTGTGCCCTACTTTCCAACAATCCTAAAATCTCCTAGCAAAGTTAATATTGTATGAGTTGTACGGAAATGTTTCATCAGCGCAGTTTTCTGTGGGAAATTCCACCTCCGGTAGTAATGTTAGTCATGTTATTTTTTGTTCTTAGCATAATCATGCGCTATCACTAAAATGTAATATTGCAGGAAACGGAATACTACACTCCGCTGCTCTTCCCCCTTCACAATATCACGTTTTCGGTAACTCTAGTAGTCCTTTATTCAGTGCTGTGTATCTATGTTCTCAAACTGAAAGGATTTTCAAAAGGAAATGTCGACAAAGTCCAGCTGCAGGTAAAATCCAAATAGAGGAGTGGCGCTCAGACGGAAGGCACCCACTCACATGGCAAAGTGTAATACTATAACTCAAGCAATGAATAATATTTTTCTTAGATTGTTTATTTACCATTTTGTGTCATCATACATAGCCCCTCCAGTTCGTTATCCAAGCTGCAAATGAACCCCCATCCAACTTGAACACCGGTAGAGTTGACTTACCCATTCAACGTTGCATAGTCTACTATACATCCGCTTAGCCTACCCGACGAACTCGGGGCTCTAGTAGTTTGTTGACTAATTGTGTCTGTGGTTCAGCCGTGAAGCAAAGTTTAGCACTTTCATATTTTTTGGTTTTTAGCTCTTCCTTCAATCGCTCGTTATTTGCACAAGCACTGCAGTTGGGTCAGTGTTCTATATTGCGCTTGAATTCCTTCCTGTTCCTGGATATATCGCCATATTATCTAACGTATTGTGGCAGCTCAGTCACGGTTTGTATTACTTCTTTAAGAAAGTGCTCCGATCTTGCTGCCTTGTTACCTCACTGAATGTTTTCAGCAAATAGAAAAATGTTTGAACAGATAATAGCTTTCATGAAGAACTCCGATCATCAACACATAGAAGAACGCAGACGTGTCATTCTGCCCCTGGAGAATCTCTCTCCAACCTTCAGGACCCTTTACGAAGACGGAGTCAAATATAGTTTGCATTTAGAGAAGTGATTCTCAAAGGGGAAAGCACTATTCTAAATTTTGCTTGAAAATGAAATGCAATTCCTACCATTTCAATAGTTTTTCAAGTATTACTAAAAACGTACTGGGCTCCACTGATAGCACAGAAATTGAAGACAATTTGGCATGTTTTACCAATTTCCGGATAACTAGGAAGTGTCTATAAATTGACTATATCTATGTAATGTTCTTGTGGACGGTCCGTGTCGGCGAAGTCGAAGTAGCAACAAGAGTTTATTGGACGACTGCCAGCGAATATGCACAGCACCGAACAAAGGCAATAGATCAAGAATGAGACGCCCCGCCAACAGTGACATAATGAGCAGCGCCGTATATCGTGCGGGCGGCCATAAAATCGCTCTCGCAGCATGACGATGATACAGAAACGTAGCGGCTTAGAAACGATGAAACGAAAACAGAACAAGGGTGAACTTCTTTAAGAATTTAAGCTTCTCTAAGAATTTAACGAATTGCAAACAACAATGTAATTACAAAAACATAAACGATATTTGGATCACACGTGACTTCCCGATCTTGCCCGGTTCTCGTCGTCCATCGCGTTCGACGCGATACTCCGCGTCTAAGGAAGACAGCTTGGCAGATTTTGCAGCAATTTTCTGTCGTTCTTCCGGTCGTGGGCAGACAGCCATATTGTGACGCAAACTCCGGCAAGTAAGAGCACTCCGTATAGCGGCAGTTCGTGTGCAGAATCCGCGACAATTCAGGCAAACCCTTTGACGAGTCAGCAGATTGCGGCAAGGCACCACCGTTCGGACGTAGACAGTTATCTGGATGGTGACGTTCTTTCTCTCCCCAAAATACGCATCGAACAACGGCTCCGTGGACAACAACAATGTGGTGGGCATTCTCCAGACGGCGCTCGCTGAAATTGCTCAATTCGCCAAGTGTTCTCCTGCGGGTTGGTTCGCTCTCGTGATGTCGTGATTCCCTTCGAGGTCGCTTGCGCGATTCGACTGACGATGAGTGACTTGATGGTCTCACAGCTTGTCGGACCTCTTCTCGGAATTCGTTCGCCGCAGATTCTAAATTGCGCCTGACGTTTTTCTTTTCTCGTGGCCGCTTCCAAACCATGCCTGACGGTTTCCTGGAGCTCGTTTGCGGCAGCCGCCCAATGGTATACGGCTTCGTGGACCTTATCATCCTGGACACGACGATTTTCTAGTTGTTCTTTGGTCTCGACGGCGAGTGTAATGGAATATGGATGGCATTTTATTGCCAGATGATTGTTCTATATTATGTGGCTTCATGTAAAAGGTAGAGTGGATGGCTGAGATAAGGCGATTGGACGGTATTCGGCAGGGCCACTTCCTTCGCGCAAATGACGACACCGTCTGTAGAATTGGCCTGAATCTTGAAGTCCTTGGAAAACGGCCCAGAGGAAGTCTGAAGCAACGTTAGATGGACACGTTGCATGTGGATTTAAAGTTAGCTGGTGGGCATCACAACAAGCGTTTGATCAGGAGAAATGGCGTCCCCAAACCAAAAGAGCGGACTCCGCTACCAAGCGGGACAAACGCTAATGAAATTGATAAATGATGATGCGAAGAGTAGAATCGCATCAAAGCGCCAAAAGATGTGTGACCTTTTCTGTTTTCAAGAAATGGCTTTTCCAGGTCTTTTGTCCTGTTTCTGATACCAAATCTGTCGAAACGTACTACATTGAACATAACGCCTGCTTCTTCAAATAAACCATGTATAAAGCGTTGTTTTAACCTTGCAATTTGATATGGGCAGGGTTGGTTACAGGCTCTCGTGACACGTCTAATGAATTTTAGAAGTAATTTCTAAAATTTCTTCCTAGGTATTAAGTATGAACATTTAGGAATTCACGGTATCGTATATATGATTGTGAATAAAAAAATTCGACGAGAAGTGTTAATGGTGCTTGGATTCAAAGGAAAATTAGTAACTACGACATCCATTTCATCAAAGCCCAAAGTGTGTAAAGGTAGGCGTTTATAGAATACCATTTTGAAAAAAGACTTTTTTGAGAAGATGATCAGTTCTTACGTCGCTTTGGTCACTTTGAAAGATGAGATTATATTTCTTCCAGAGCTGGAGTTGGTGAGTATAAGTAACCACCCCGAAAGGAAGTGACACATTGAACGCGTCCACTGTTGTGCAGAGGAGGATGGGTCTGCCGCTGGCAGAGATTGTGAACGTTGAAATTCAATAAACATATAAGAAAATTTCATGCTGTGTCAACTGAAATATGTATATGGGCACAGAACATAAGGATGAAATCTGTTTGTTAGATGGCTAAATAAGCTCGATAGTGCTGGACGTGGAATGGTTGCAATGTTCTTTTCAATCTGTTCTTACACAATAAAATAAAGGTCACTTGCCCGTTTGTCCTTTTTCCTTCTCTGACATTCGCTCTCGAGTGGCCGCACAACCACTTGATACAACGGTGAGAACATGTTGCAGTTGGTTTGGCGGGCCACGCCCATTGACTAGGTGAGGGGCACCGGTGCGATTACCTGCACCCGTTGACTACTAGGCATACTATTAGGCTTAAGGGTCGGCTCCTGTTGCTAGGGTGTTGCAGGATACTTGTGCAAAAATATATCCACACATATCCAGATCCTACCTACATACAATGTATATGTGCATACGCATATAAGTAGGTGCAGTTCCCTCTCGTTAAAACGCGTTTGAAGGGACCGCAAAAAATCCGCGTTATAATGTAGAGTGGCGTCTTAACCGTCCTTATTACACCATTTTGCGCATAGTTTTATTTATATAGTGACTAAATATGGTCATGCCAATAAATTATGTGATAACGAGGAGAGTGTGATGGCATAGAACAACTACGCATGAGTATGACAGATATGTGTGAGGAATAATGAGTATAAGAGGAAAGCGAGAAGTAATCAACAACAAAAAGTGTGCAACCTGATGTTACAATAACATCTGCTGCCATCAAGCTCTCGCGCCAAGCAGGACATGTATCCACACTCTCTACCTTCCAGGCAGTCCATTACGCTGTCAGCGGTAGTAAATTGCTTGCCGCATCCGCCATATCCTCGTTGCAGCTACCTCTCAGCACTCTCCCGCGATATCGGGATGTTGCAAGTGATGAAAATCCTGCCCAGAAAGCAGAAGGTGCAGGTACAATCCTGCATGGCGCCAGAGTTCGGATGGCAACAAAACGTCATGTGACAGCATATAACCCTTTCACCAGCTGCTCTAGGCTTTCCTCTACAAAAAACGACAATTTCTGTCGTTTCTGGTAGAGGAAACGTCCAATTTGCAGCTGCTTCTAACGACTACCGGGAGTCTTATACTGTACTTGATATATTGCTGACTATGAATACTTTGGGCGCGTGTAGCGCAGTCGGAGGAGGCGCCGACTGTCGCGTGCACACGATACCAGGTTCCTGGTTCGGAGTTCCCGCCCAGGCCGACCAAGCCTTCCATCCCTCCGGGGTCGGTGAATTGGTACCAGACTTGTCTGGGAAGGATAAAGCGCTGACTTGTTCATCGGCTGGCCACCGCAAGTCATTGTATGCCCAAATGCGCATTCAGCCTCCACGACATCCCGTAGAAGTAGAATGCGTGGCGTATCCCAAAAAAAGATTGAATAACGCCGTCCTTTATCTTTTATCCTTTATGAATACTTTGTGGGTCGCGCACGCATGAAAGACGTCCATATGCATATAATTCATTGTCGCACAGATGCCGGTCGCGACTACGAACGAGGCAATAGAAGGGTGGGTCTGATCACAGACGCGGTCAACATTTTGCTCCTCTTCATTTTCCGTGTACGACAGGAACTGAGCCAGGTCGCGTTATAACGGGAGCCATTTTGAACGCAGAGTTCCTCCTAAAACCGCGCTATAACGGGAGTAGCGTTGTATCCGACGCGTCTTAAGCGGGGGTGGTTTCTATTGGCGTAAAGATCTACGTTGTATCGAGATTCGCGTCTTATCCGGAGGCGTTATTATGGGTGGAGAATATATACTATGTATACACATGTATATACATGTATCTGCATAGAAACAGGTTGTCCCCCAATAGCAGGTGATTGTGCGATTCCTAGAGAGCTAATGTCAAAGTTTCTGTGGTATTATATATGCTCTACGTCTTTGAGAGAGCACACTACACGACCCTGCCCTCCTGTTGCGAGCTAGTTTAATATTGACATTTATGTGAGGATTAGGGAAGGCGCTCAGAAGCAGCAAAGCTTCTATTTTCTGCACTTGCACAAGCACTTTTAAATTCTTCTACCGTTTTGCTGTCCGCCACGCTTGGGCCCTACAAGCACTGCCCGCGTTCCCTGCACACCCCTTATAAACCTCTCACCTCTATCAATGTCTCATACTCATTATCGGGCTCGAACTAACCTTGGGTTTCTAGTTACGAGTAATCTGAATTTTGATAAACACTGTGCAACGGTAGCCAACAAAACTATGAAAGTCATGTTTAATCTATTTAGAGCCTTGTCTTCAAATGAAAGTTACATTCTTCTCCGTGCTTATAAGGTTTTTGTGAGGCCAATACTTGAGTATGGTACGCCAGTTTTTAACCCTTACACAGGAAGGGCTAGTGATATGATAGAACGAGTTTAGAATAGCTTCACCAGAAAACTTATGATACGTAGCTTGGGGTTTGCATATGACCAAATCCCGTCAAGTAAAATCAGGAATCGTGAATTTCGGCTTGACACTCTTGAGTTTAGGAGAAGGGGAAATTACCTATTTCTCTTTCACAAAATTGCTAATGATGAAAGCAGAATAAAAGTCACTGACCTAGTGACTTGAGAGCATCTAACACTCATGGTGGAACAATAAAGCATGGTGCTGGAAGAGCAAAGCGAAATTGTATTCTTTTTCTTGCATAGAACCCTCCCTTCATATGAGGAGCTTCGGAAAAGACATAATCTTCCTGGGAATTATGAAGCTTTTAAAAAACTCCTAAAATCACATCTGAAGCCGTAACTTACTAATGCCTTAGACGTTGTCCATCATTTACTTTTTCACCTTGATAATATGTGTAGATTGTATTTGTTTTCCCATTTGGTGATTTTTATACAGTTTGCGCGCGATTGTACTCGTACTCGTGTAAATAAATAAATAAACTATAAAGCCTACTTCTGATTTTTTAAAATGAGATATGAATCTACTGCCAAGGCCTTTTGGAGAAAAAAGGAGTTTCTACCTTATAGAAACCATGCTATGGAAGAAGTCGGTTTTGCTAATGTTTAAAAAACTAAGATGTATTGAACATCTTATTGATTTGTTGGAATACTCTGTATAACTTAGAAGCGAGATAAAACTGAAATACAACAAACATCAACACTCATGAACAATAAACAAGCAAACAAACAACACCAATACTCACGAACCAAAGTGGCTGCTAAACATCAACCCCGGAGAATTTGTATTGCTGCCATGCGTTTAAAGGAATATTTGGATTCCGGGAGGGAGGAAGTCTTGTTAAGTTGTAGCTAGGTTATTCCTGCTCCAGCTGTGAAAAATGTAGCTCATTGCGTGGTCTTCAGCTTGGAGAAGACGCAGAGTAAAATATTTTGAAAAGTCGTTTCTTTTAGACGCTAGGCCTGACAGTCCAAAATAGTTGTTCCTGATAACAGCATTTGGAATCTTGGCGTAAAGAAAGCCACCACGTCTTATTAGGGTTTTCCAAGTAAGGTTGCTCTGTATTTGTCAAGTATCTTTTTTGTGAGGAGAAAAAACAACCGTACCGGATTCCAAAATAGGGGAACATAGGTTTGTAAGCAGCGATGAGAACTTTGCAATCATTCGTTGTGAGGGTTTGTTATGTGATACTACTACTACTTCTTCTTCAGCGTTCAGCTTCCTTGAAAGTTTATCACGAAAGAAAACACACTCGAGCCATTTACAGACCTTATCATGCAAACTTCTCCTTCCGAGTTTATTCAAGAGCTTTGTATGACTGATCCTATCATATGCCCTGGCAAAGTTAAGATATATGACATCAGTACGTTTTTTCTCCATAAGGGCAAATGTCCAGTCGTTAAGGGTCTCTAGAATATTCGTGACAACAGATTTACCTTTGGTGAAGCCATGCTTAGAATTGGCTGTTAAACCATTTGTATCTAGATGACTCAAGATATAAGACATAAGAAGCTTCTCAAACACTCTGCAGAACAGTGAGTTAATACTGACTTTGCCGGATCTGACGAAGGTTTAGTTTTTTGTATTGGTGTTACGTAAGAATTGCACATCTGAAAACAAGGGAGGTTTTATGCTGACTTTGTTTGTATCCCATTTTGGCTGGAAATTGCTCTATTTTTTGTGTTCAACAAGATGTCCACATAAGAATAACAATTTTTACAAGTGCTCTACTGGATTTCACGGTGGCCCTCATGGAAAGTGAACTGAAAGCACAAAATTGCGCCACATGTCAAAACAAAAATGGGTGTTGTCTTCTGATGTTGTTCTTCCTTTTTTCTATATCCAAAAACTTGCCACGAAAAACATATCCCCATAACAAGGTTCACCCGTTACAGTCACAACACCAAACCGATTCAATCTGTCTGAGTGGCCGACATTGCGTGTAAGGGCGGATGGCAATTTTAAAAACCTCGAAGTCTGATCATCCAACTTGCAGTGATTGTCAATTTTGCAGCTTATCTGTGTATACAAACCATTTGTACATTGCTACAAACACTTTCCAACCGCAACAAAAACACCACAGCGTCGCCGACAAATCACGCTCACAGCCGAGCATCGATTCTACAGCAATGAGTTTAGAATACCTCATTCGCTTCACAGTTATGTGCAAAAAGCGAAAAAAGAATAGTGCACTCAAGTTCCTAATGCACACTCTCTTCGTGATGTTCTATCCTAGCTAGTTCTGAAACTGACAGTTTGTTTAAACCGTAGACAGTCTCTCAATCTTAATTTAAATTCAAGCGATTAATTGGAAATAAGTACTAAGGAAAAAACGAAAGTAAATAAACAGAGTAAATAGTAATATATAGATGGCACAATTGAGACTTCCGATATTCTTTATTGGCAAGCGTTCACTGCTTAGCAGCTTTCCTCAGGCCTTTAATAACTTTGCATATAGCAAATACCATCAAAACATACAATATCAACGGTAAGTACTAACCAAGCAGCGGGTCTCGCTAGCCTCACCACAGCGATGCTTCTTACAAATAAAGTTACTCTAACACTTTCGCTGATCTTCTTGATCACTACATGATACGCCTCAGCGCATCGCTCTGTTCATCCTTACTGTTAATTTCGGGGTTCAGCCTCTGTCGCGACTCGCGACCTTCGCAGCCCCTTCCATCCTCCTGCGGGCGTTCAGGCCCGCGGCGCTCCGCGAGGCGCTCCTCGCGCGGCCTGCCCCCGCCTCCGCCGGCATTGATCCGCGGGCGGGGCGCGCGCACCGGAACGGGCATAACCCGCTTCCCGCGCGAACCCGGCAGTTCATTCGACGCCTGCGCCGACCGTGAGCGGTTGCGCTCATCGGTCGGCTTCTCGTCACTTCAGCCGGAGCCGGCCGCGGGGCCTGGCCACGTCGTCGTCCCAGCACATCACGGCATCGACTGCCGATCGGATGGAGAGCGACCCTTCCAAGAACGGTCGCCAGGGCTGAGGGCGCGGAGTGGTAGCCACTATGATGCGCCCGGCCCACTGTATCTCCATCCACCCGGTTGCACTCCACTCTGCCGGCCATGTCCCTCTTCTACCATTGCGCCATCGACTCTCATATGGTCATATCATGTCGGCATGCTGGTGTGTAATAAATCCGTATTGGCCCTCGGTGTGCTACATGAAGGAGTGCAGTGAGTCCGTTCATACTTTGCAGTCATTCCATATGTCTGGTATTGCTGTCATATTATCTTGCTGGGTTGCTGGGATAAAGCCTGTCAAGCCCCTCGCGGGGTCCGGGCGGAGGGGCAGGCTCTGGCCCTCCGCCTGGACGCCGCGAGGGCAGTGTCGTTGTATCACAGGCTGGCAATTCGTGCACGGAGTTAGTGTCTCCCCCACGGTAGTTAGCTGGCTGCAACCCTGGGCTGGAAGGATACAATTCAGTGGGCGGAGAAGGGACGGACCCGGGGAGTCTGCAGTTCAGTAGTGGCACTTCAGGGCATGGGACCAATACACCTCCCCGGGGTACTTGGCCTTGGCAGCTTCGGGTGCCCCATGGGGCAGGTTGAGGTCCCACGTGTTGACGGCACAGCCGCTGCACTGGGGCCGCCGACTTGCAACAGCCTCTTTATTGCAAGGGCCATGAACAGTTTTCTTTCTAGCGGGGTTATACTTAACTTTAATTTCAGGAAGTTCTTCATTAGTGTGGTGGAGGGTGCAGTGGCACGAAAAAACTGTTCGTAGGATAAGAAGCGGGGTTTCGCAACGCTCGCACATGCTCGTCTAGGCGTCTGTAGAGCAGCCACATCGTCTCTCCTACATAGTTCTGACCACAGCCATCGCATGCGACCCGATACACCGTGCCATATAATTGACAGATTTTATTGGTTGTGCAATACGGGCAGTTGTTTCGGCCACATTTCTCTTCATAGATTCTTGATGCAGTAATCAGGCTCTTCAAATTTGGCGGTAGTCGGAAAACGAGTTTAAATGGAAGTTCTGACGCTTTCATAACTTGGTTAACGTCCGTGGCAATTCGTTCGTTAACGTACAGTAAGGCCAAAGGTAAGCCCCACGGGATGAAATATGGTCGCCACGAGCTGGCTTCTGCTGTGGTGTAGCCATTTTCTTCCAGTATTCTTGAAATGTTTGCCTCTTCTTCTATAGATACTTCAGTACACGTTTTATCCTTTATGACGATAAGGCTTCTTATCACACTCACTTTCGTGTGCAAGGGATGTGCACTTCGGGAGTGGAGCAAAAATATTGTGGGATGCAGCTTTCTTGTTCGAAACGAATTCCATGCGCCCATGGTAGATCCGAACCTTGGCATTGAGAAACGGTCGGAATCCGTTTTCATCGGGAGACTCTAACGTTACCTTGATATTAGGGCAGGGTCAAGCTTGAGGTTCGGGAATCGAAGGGGGGGGGAGTCGTGCTGTGGCCTCGTCTGGGGGGGGTCGTGCTCTTCCGGTTTTGGCAGAGGATTCTCTCTTATTCTTCAGGTTTTTGGTGATTTTTTAATTTCTTAATAAGTTGTTTTTTCCAGGAATGCTTACGAAGGTGTGGAGTCTCTCCTTCGTCCCGCAAAGTTGTAAAAATTAATATAACAAGTTTCAAATAATGATTGTATTACTCGCTAGAAATAAAGATTTTCCGCCGGCAGATTTGGAGCCAATGAGAACTTTCCATTTTTCAGTTTTTTTTTCAGGAAGTCATGGACGCGACAGTTTTCTGCCTGAACGAGCGACATCTACGTCCTAAATTGCAGTCTGTCAAATTTGAAGTGTCAATTGCTAAAGCTGACTTAAGTGCTTTATCCACAACATTTTTTAGACACTCTCGGAAGCGATGACGGAATGGCAACCGGAGGATGGACTTGTCACGGAACTAATTTTCTCTCTTCTGCTGGAAACAACATCAGAAAGTGAAATTGTACCCAATAAAGTTTTAATCCACCGGTTGACACAAGGGAATAGAATGTGTTTTTGTGAGACAATCTTCTGTATATGTGTGTATAAACAGACGCTCCGATTTGTACCATTTGCCGAAAAAATTCGATACCGTTAATCACATGGAGGCCGCTATATTTACAAGCTGCTTTTTAAAGCGTAGAACCCACACCTCTTACAGTTTTAAAAGCTCTGTGAATTTTTCAGAGATGTCGCACAAACTCCGAAATATGGTAGATTACGTGGAGCCATTGCGTTCTCCGATATCACCGATCGCCACTGAAGGACGGACTTCTTGCGGCAAAAAAAATTTATACGTTCTGGAGGAAGAGCATCAGAGAGTGAAAACTGGGCCATCTTAGAGCTCAAGGTGTTGTTAATATACAATCATAAACTAAGCTTCTTCGCAGCGATCTCCGATATGATTAGGGCTGATCGTATTTAAATTTTTCGCTTTTCAAGAAAAATTAATTAATTTTTACCTGAAGCAGATCACCCACACAGTTGAAATCTTGCCACAAAAAGTTTCAAGTCTTGTTTAATGCACTTTGTGAAAATTATGGTTTTCTGAAACGAGTAGACTGGATCGAAAACTGGTCGATATGGCACCGACGTCATGGGAGCGACGAAATTCGACGTTCACAAAAATGACTATAACTCGGTAAGTTTTCCACAATTTTAAAAAGCCAATGGTTTTTTAAAAACTACAAGAAAAGGTATTTCATAAGGTGTGAAAATCTGTTTTCAAAGACTAGATCTTTATGCGGGGCGGAGGCCTTCGATTTTTGAGCGAAAAATTGAAGTGATTTTGTATAAATAATTATATCCCGGTAAGTTTTTCGAATTCAAGAGTTAATAGCTTTTTGAGAACTAGAAAAAGAGCGCTTTCGAACCGTGTAGAAATTAGTTTTCAGCAGGGAGGTCTTCATAGGGGGCGGTAGGGGTTCGATTTTTGGTCCATTGTTGCAGAAATACGTGCCAAAAATCGAACTCCCTCGCCCTGTATGAAGACCCCTGTTTTAAAAACTGCTTTCTATATGATTAGAAAGCATCTTTTTTCTATTTTCAAAAAGCAATTGGGATTTTTGAATTTCGAAAAACGAACGGAGTTATGATCATTTTTATGAAATCACTCCAGTGTCAACGGTGCAGAGTCCACCACCAGTTCTTCACAAATTTGATCATAACTCGGTTCACTTTTCGAAATTCAAAAATCCTAATTGCTTTTTGGAAAATAGAGAAAAAATGCTTTCTACTCATATAGAAAGCAGTTTTTAAAAAAGAGGTCTTCATACGGGGCGAGGGGGGTTCGATTTTTGGCACGTATTTCTGCAACAATGGACCAGAAATCGAACCCCCACCGCCCCTGTGAAGACCTCCCTGCTGAAAACTAATTTCTGCATGGTTCGAAAGCGCTCTTTTTTTAGTTCTCAAAAAGCTATCAACTCTTTTAAAATTCGGAAAATTTATCGGGATATAATTATTTATACAAAATCACTTCAATTTTTCGCTCAAAAATCGAAGGCCTCCGCCCCGCATAAAGATCTAGTTTTTGAAAACAGATTTTTACACCTATGAAATACCTTTTTTCTAGTTTTTAAAAAGCCATTGGCTTTTTAAAATTGTGGAAAACTAACCGAGTTATAGTCATTTTTGCGAATGTCGAATTTCGTCGCTCCTATGACGACGGTGCCATATCGATCAGAGGTCGATACAATCTATTCGTTTCAGGAAACCATGATTTTTACACTGTACATTGAACAAGACATGAAACGTTTTGTGGCAAGATTTCAACTGTGTGGGTGATCTGCATCAGGTAAAAATTAATTGATTTTTCTTGAAAAGCGAAAAATTTAAATGCGATCAGCCCTAATCATATCGGAGATCGCTGCGAAGAAGCTCAGATTTTTACTGTGTAATACTCATGACTGAAAAATTCATGAAGCACAATTTCACTCTCGCGTGTTCTTTCCTTGAGAAGATTGAAAAATTTTCCGCGAGAAGACCACCCTCAGTCTCCATCGATGATATCGGCGAACGCAATGGCTCCACGTAACCTACCATATTTCGGAGTTTGTTCAACGTCTCTGAAAAATTTACAAAGTTTTTAAAACAATAAGAAGTATGGATTCTACGTTTTAAAAAGCAGGATCCATGCTTCCATGTGATTAACGGTGTCGAAAATTTTCGGCAAATGACACAAATCGGAGCGTCTGTTCACAAAGAAAAAGTTCCAGAAAAACAGGTTTTATTGCCATGTGTCAAACGGGGGCTTAAAATTTTATTGGGTACAAGTTCACTTTCTGATGCTGTTTCCAGCAGAAGAGAGAAAATTAGTTCCGTGACAAGTCCATCCTCCGGTTGCCATTCCGTCATCGCTTCCGAGAGTGTCTAAAAAATGTTGTGGATAAAGCACTTAAGTCAGCTTTAGCAATTAATACTCTGCATTGTATAGAGTACAATTTCGAATGAAGATGTTGCTCCTTCACGTAAAAAATGTTCCGTGTTCACGAGATGCTCAGAAAGCCTGAAAAGTTGAACTCGTTGTGATTAATTCGACAACTGCTCTTAAAAGTGCTTTATTTTCAACTGTAAACAAGCAAAATATTATCATCAGAAGATTACATACACAAAACCTTTATCAGCGTTTTTTCTAACAAATTACTGAATCAAACAGTTGCCCTCTTTCTTGAGCTAATCTGATACAGTCGACGCTGCATCTGGAAAGAAGGACCTATTAAAGGGTACAAAAATTGCATAGAAAATTTTAAAAAATCAATGCGGATAGGAAATAAAACGGTGGTCACACAAGGGGGAGGGTCGTACCAGATCCGCTCTGGGGGGGGGTCGTAAATTTTCGGCAAAAATCGAACCCCACGCTTGACCCTGTATTAGGGTCACAAGAGTTGAGATTACCAAGTGTCGTATCCAGGTCAAGAGCGGTAGAGCCAAAGATGAAAACATTGTTTATGTAACGCTTGTAGAATAAAAGACCTTCTCTCGATACGGTCTGAAAGACGATGGCTAACAATTGACCAATTCTCAAGCCCATAGCTTCATGGTATCGACGAAGAAGTTCTAACACAGCATTAATGGCCTCAATGTTGTTGACGTTAGTGTACAAAGAAGCGGCATCGAAGCTTGTGTCGCCCGTAATCTCGCACCTGTTTAAGGGTGTAAGTAACTCTTTTACATTGACTATAAGTGCAGCTACATAATGTAGCAGCGGTGAAAGCAGCTTCACGTGAAACCAGCTAGGAGAAATCAAACCCTGTCCTTCACATGAAGAAATGATTGGTCGTCTTTTGATTGTTTCTAAAGCAACATGACCCAAATTAAGTCCGTCTGGTATTTTGTGTGTTTTGACAGGCGCGTAGTACGTTGGTACAGCATGAAATACCAGCTGAATCGTCTAACGGCTCTGTTCATTACTCTGCCCAGCGTTCGTTTGATGGTGTTGATGGTGATGGTCCTCAGTTTTTCGCATATTTTCTCAAAATGACGCGAAGAGGATCTTCCATATGTTGCTTCATCGGAAAAGCATCGATCTGCATGATCTACGTCCATCGTTTGTATCATCACAACAAAGTCACCACCTTTGTCACTAACACTGAATCGAAACCCCATTCGTAACGCGAGCAGCTTTTTCAAGGCGCGCCTTTCAGCCTCACGATCAGTAAGATTCTCTGCAAATTTTAACAAAGATTGACTGTAATAAGATCTCATCAGATTCTCAAATGAAGGTGCTGGTTTCTGCGCTAACACCGATTTTTGCGGGAACGGCATCGACGCGATGCAAGATGACATTCTATCCGAAAAAGTTGGATGAGAATTTTCTCGCCAACGAATTTGATTGGCAAACTTGTAGAAGCCGCATATTACCAAAACCAAAACCTATTGATTCACAGCAGTGGCAACAGCAAATTATGGTCCCAATTTGAGAGCAGCTTGCATTTTCTCTCAATTTTTCCGTACCAGTAATTGTACAGCGCCTTGGTGGTGTCGAATTTGGATTGATAAAGGGCTGATTTTGAGACGACGTACGGGAACATGATAGACTGACACGAAAAGCCTTTCAACACTTTACGCTACGACCTTTTAAATTTGTTAAAGTCTTACAGTATTGACCTTGTGTGGTGACGTTACAGTACATACTCCAAGCTTCCTCAAACATACTATCGTCGAGTAGGAATACAACAACAATGTCAACGATAAGCAGCACAGCAGCATCCTACGGCCTATCGTCTAGTACGAAGTTCTTCAAGCGCATTCCGCAAGGACTGCAGCCTCAAACATCTGCGCTGCGTTCATGGAGGAATTCTTTCACTATTCCACAGTGGCGCGTTGCTATCAGCGCTTCACGGCTGGAGATATCTCTCTCGAAGGTCGACCGTTTCGGACGTCCATCTGTTGTGGAAGAAGATAGTTTGCGCGAAGCCTTCAAGGTGAAGCCAAATTCAACCACTTGCGAATTGACGGCGACACGTGCATGTACCCAAAGCGCCGTTGTGAGGCAGTTGGAGATTTTGGCTCATAAAACAAATTGCTGGAGCCGGGGTTAACGTTACATAGCAAGTCCTCGAAGTTGCGAGAGGTGTTCACTTCATCATTTGAAGATGACCGTCCTGCCTTGCGGGAGCAGCTTGAAGTACAACATGCCTTTGGCGTCCCACCAGCAGCAGAGCATGGTCTTCAGCGGGTGCTCCCTGTCCTCGAGGCTGGTGGCGCCGCTGTCGAAACGACTGAACCAGCGCCTGACTGTGCGTTGGGACACTGCATCCTCCTTGCACGCTCTGCAGATGTTGGCGACCGCGGTGCCCGTGTCGTTGCCCAGCAGCCACTCGTAGTACACGAACGTACGAATTCGATCTTGGTCCATTTTAGCTTGTACTGGTAGCTAGATGCGGAGACTGCGCCTTATATACCCCTAGCGTGGAACTCTGGAGAACCTTCTAGAAGGTTTTTACACTTGCCTGATATTATAACACTTCTAAGGAAAATTATAGAATTTTGAAAATTTTCGGACAGGAATTATTGGACAGCCTGGTTGTGACAAATTTCGGTCATTGAAACCATTGCCGCCTTTGAGAACCCATTGCCACCGACATATGACCTTCTGCACAGGTCATTATCCTTTATAACTTTTACATTCTCATCTACGTCTAACACCTCCTGGGTTCTGTTCTTGGATCTGCTCATATTGGTTACTTTCGCAAATCAAAACGCTAAAAAAAACTCTTGCAAGCCATGATGATGCCGAATCTTAACAAGTTTGGGCAATCTCCATTACTATGATTACAACTTAATAACTTTGTAAACAATTCTTTAATGTAGTTAGAATTATTGTATTTTAGGCTGAACTAAGAGGAATTGTTTCAGTGTAGTTACGATTCTAGGGTGCGGGGGTGTAAAGCAGCAAGAACTTTCGCTACAGCCTAGTATACAACCGGCTTGACATAACAGGTATCTGGTATTAGACAGACATCACTCTTTGTTAAAGGTAAGCTTATATTCTAAGACGCTTTGTTTGCGGATTAATCTTTCCGGATATGTGCCATACTCGACATATAGGTGATGAAGTAAGCGCTGTTCCATGTTCTATAGCTATTTCGTCCAGCTTGTTCTATAGCTTCCATTAGCTGTTTCATCTTGTTTGATTCATGCTTTTGTTGAGTGATTGCCAACATCTTGCAAAATGTCCATATTGCCATGGCTTGTCTCGGCATATTATAGGTTATCTTCAAAGCCTTGCACCTTCATTCTTTTGAAAATGTTGGCTTCATTGTAAACAGGTATCAGTCATCAAAGTAATCAACAAATCAATAACTAACAACAGAAGCAACAACAATCGGTATTATTGTCAACTACGTATCTTGCGCCGCAAAGACTATCAATTTCAGAAATTCCAGATTCCAGATCTCTGGTCGCTGTGAGACGAAGGTTAGATCACACTTTTCACTTAGATGTGGTCATCAAAATTCTTCATCACTGCAGTTTCACCGCTTGAAATGAAGCGTTAGTCAGAAGTATCGGGAGAATAAGCAGGCAGTTGACAAACTTCTCAACGATATCGGTCATCTTCTGGAGAGTATGCTTTACAAGTGAGGTCGTGCGCTGTCATGAAGAGCAAGAACACGTTCAGACATGGTTTCTGTAATTCAGGCAAACTGCGTTCGCTGTGAAAAAAAAAAATTTATTAATATAATATTACATAATGTCAATAAAATAAATAAATAAAAAACCGTTTTGATGCCAATTTCGGAGCGTAATAGAAGTTGATAGCCATTTTAGTTTTTAAATATTTTTAATGCCGTAAATGCAATAAGAGACTCCGCGCGATTGCGGCTGTTGTAGCAGCACTTGCTTTAAGCTTTTATTCTGACAAGCAGCCGAATCTATCAAACCATGTGCCTCATCTACGCTGGCGTTTTAAAAAGTCAAGAATAGAAACGAGAAATTTCTCATCTTATGCTGAGGACTGCATTAAATTTATGCTTATGTGCCGTTAAGACCAGCCCACCTTTTCTGACGCATCAGAGAGAGTGAACAGTCCACCAGATTAAAGAGTACAGAAGACGGAACGCCGAGACAATGATTGACACCACACACTGAACAATTCTCCTCTTGAAACTATGCATCGTCTTAATCAGCGTTCATAATATAAATGGCACAGAATCTAGTTAAATTGGCTATTTTCGAGCACAGACGACTTCGACAGTTATGTAGAAAGGATAAGAACTGTGAAGACGGTTTGCGGCTGAATCCATCACTGAACGCGTTCCATAAATCTTGTAAATTTTTTCATTAAGTTTGTAGGCGGTGCGAAACCTCGATCATTGAAACCACTGCATTCTTTGAGAAGTCATCCATCGGCGATCAAGATTTTCACTCGGATCCGAGATAAGACCCTCAGCCCCGATTTCATTCTGATAGTCTCTATTTGCTAACACACGTCTGACATCTTCCGGTTCCTATTTTTAACTCACCCCATACTAGGTAACTTTCCAACGAAAATGACGCTTGTAAACCAGTGCTGCTAAATTTCAAGAACTTTGGACAATCACCGTTACTTTGACAGCAAAAGACTGTAGCAACCAAGCTTTAACGTAAATTCGTAAGTATTATATTTTAATCTGAAATAAAGGGAATTATTTCAGTGAAGTTATTATTATTTGAATAGAGGGGTTGGGGCTGTGAAGCAGCAGGAACCTCCGCCGCAACCTATTAAACACCCATCTCGGCACAATAACATAGCTGGTATAAGACAGATATTACTCTCTTTGTTAAAGATGGGCTGATATTCTCCGAGTTTTTTCTCGCATAACTCTTCCTTGTTCTATGGCACACACAACATTGACATATAAGTGAACATGTAAACACTCTCTCGTGTTCCAACAATACAGAATACTGCAGATGTATTATTGTTTTACACCTTCCTATATCTCGCCGCAGAATCTACACCATAGGTCAAATAGACAGCTTGGCAAACTGTCCATTTCTACTCACTTCCTGACTGTCTGAATCCAATGTAACTACAACATGAAATGTAGCTATTTGTAGACGAAAAGTTCATTAAACCACCATGTCGCATAAAATTCGACATGTTGTCGAATTCATAATTGTGGGTATAGCAACTAGGATCTGACATCCCAGCACTCTTTTACAAAAAGGACATACAGGGTAATTAAGGAAACAAGATTAATAATCTTCAGGTGGAAACACAGTGCAAGTTCTGCACTGAAAAGAGGCAATTAAAGTGATCCATAAACCTGTTCTTTACTATCAAGAAAGCAGGTTTGTCTTGCGCAATTTTCAACAAAATGTTAGATATGATGGTACTGATTGACATAGTGTTATAATTTTTATTTCAAAACAAACGACTTACTTATGTTGGTTGTTTAATGGTCCAAAAAGCTTTTTTTGCCCTGGAAAAGGGCTTGCTCATCATTTTGGTCATCATTGTCAAGTAGCTTTTGTTGACATGTAGACATGACGTCATTGACGGAATGCATGAATTGTGCATAACTATTTAAAATAGCCTGTTTTAATTCGGTTTTTATTATCCATGCGACAAATATATCAGCGTTCCTAGTTGCAAACTCCACTCTGTTGAGGGCACAACTCGTTGGCGAGCTTTGTCGCGGAAGATTGAAAAGAATGTTAACTAAGTCCTCGTGTGTGATTGTGAGATATCTGCGGAAATACCGGTCTATCAGTTCCACAATTTCCAGTAAGAGCAAGAGGACAATCAGCATAACTCTCATCAACATTCCCTTGACATGGTTATCCGACCAAACAGACGTACATATAATGGGTCGCAATTAGAAAAATGCGACCCATAATATACACTACATTCGAAATCCTCCTATTGCATCTATTTCCTCTAACAACTGCGATTTTTTCCTGTTTTCTTTCATTCTTTCACACAGTTTTGCGTTTTTCTTTGTTCGCTCATTTTTTTCAGTGGTAGTCTACTTACCAGGGAATGCCGTCAGCTTCCCATGGAACTTCGGGATGGGACCTATATCACGTGAAAGAGCTCAAGACGCTGATCACAGATATGTAGACCAAATTTGCTAAATGGATCTCCTAAGCGAGTTATGGCTGGCGGAAGCCGCCATGTCTTCCATGTGTTAGGCGCGCTCAATCAGCATTGGGCGCAGTATTACGCGGTAATCAGCGGTTCGGCTATTAGCGCCGTCAGCAGCGGCAGCGGCGCAGTTGTAGGGTGCTCGCTTCACAGGATTGAGGTCTTTGGTTCGGTTCCCGTCGCTGACGGCTTTTTTGCATTTTGTAACTTATCTTCGACGAGGACCTATAATTCCATTTTTAGCACATTTTTGAGCGAACGGTTGATGGCGACTTGCATTTACGTCTTTTTGAAGACGGAAACGTGTTTCAGGTAAAATGTTTTATTCATGACGTAAAGCAAGTCAAAATTCAAAGCAAAGCAAAAATAAAA
>OX377201.1:11009946-11263103 GCA_947396885.1 Heligmosomoides polygyrus polygyrus | reverse complement strand
AAATGTTTTATTCATGACGTAAAGCAAGTCAAAAATTCAAAGCAAAGCAAAAATAAAAAGTAAAAATGAAATCAAAAATCAACTTAATGAACATAATAAATAAAAAGTAAAGGCACTAGTTAAATTGGGGTGCTGATCACGAATCTGACATCGGTTTTTCACGATTCGGTCGGAGACCACCCATACCGTTAACAAGGGTGGTCCAGGCAGGGTCACCGATTTCGCTGAAACTTCCGACTCCACAGACACAATTTGGTCGAACGGTCGTAGTAACGGTATGGGTGGTCTCCGACCGAATCGTGAAAAACCGATGTCAGATTCGTGATCAGCACCCCAAATAACCCCCCTAGACGAAGTCTCGGCGCAATTTTTTCTCGACCGATGTCGTGTCGGTGGAGTCGGAACTTTTAACTAGTGCCTTTATTTTTTATTTATTATGTTCATTAAGTTGATTTTTGATTTCATTTTTACTTTTTATTTTTGCTTTGCTTTGAATTTTTGACTTGCTTCACGTCATGAATAAAACATTTTACCTGAAACACGTTTCCGTCTTCAAATAGACGTAAATGCAAGTCACCATCAGCCGTTCGCTCAAAAATGTGCTAAAAATGAAATTACAGGTCCTCGTCGAAGATAAGTAACCAAATGCATTAAAGCCGTCAGCGACGGGAACTGAACCACTGACCTCAATCCTGTGAAGCGAGCACCCTACAACTGCGCCGCCGCCGCTGCTGACGGCGCTAATAGCCGAACCGCTGATTACCGCGCAATTAATTGATTACTGCGCCCAATGCTGATTGAGCGCGCCTAACACATGGAAGACATGGCGGCTTCCGCCAGCCATAACTCGCTTAGGAGATCCATTTAGCAAATTTGGTCTACATATCTGTGATCAGCGTCTCGAGCTCTTTCACGTGATATAGGTCTCATCCCGAAGTTCCATGGGAAGCTGACGGCATTCCCTGGTTAGAGTAAGGTTACAAAAGCGAACCTATCCTTAACGGCTAGAAGCACCATATATAGTCCCCTCTCGTTATAACGCTTCCAGATGAGACGCGACTCTCGCTATAACGTAGATTTGCTCTGGCCCCGGCAAGCTCACTTTTATTTATTTATTTATTTATTTGCACAATAATTGTGCGCAACGACAACTGTAAGGTCACGGTATACTTAGTGAAACAAATGAGAACAAAATGAAAACCTCGACATATCAAAACTTTAGGCTCAGCACGGTACTGAAGAGTGAGGATGCGATATCTGCAGAAGAATTAGTCAATTATGATATAACTAGATAGTTATGAACTGGCCGGAACAATGGGAAACTGTGGGAAACTGACGAAGAGGAGCAGTGGCCAGTCAAACACTGCAAGTCGTTCGAGAGTAACGGCTCCAGATACCAACTTAGTACGTCCGTCGACTTTATCAGTGCCCAGATAACTGCTGCTTTGGGAAACTGTGGGAAACTGACGAAGAGGAGCAGTGGCCAGTCAAACACTGCAAGTCGTTCGAGAGTAACGGCTCCAGATACCAACTTAGTACGTCCGTCGACTTTATCAGTGCCCAGATAACTGCTGCTTTGGGAAACGTGGGAAAAAAAGCATGAGGAAATTCTGAGGGATTCTGAGGAAAATTCATTAGTAGAGAAAAACAAACAACAAACACAAAACAAAGAAAAAAACATAAGAAACATTATAAAAACTAGGTGCTGAGAATAAGGAGATCATCAAGGAGACAAATTAGAAAAGAAACATAACACTGAAACAAAAGCAGGGGTTGATGAAGGACTAACCAGTAAAACAGAAACAACAGAATATGAGAAATTTAAAAAAATAAAAACAATCAAAATAAAATAAGAAACCAAACACTGCTTCTAGATAATGTCAACAATGTGCCATGTTGCAAGCAAATCTATTTTCTCCAACCTCACTTTAAAAGCACCACATTTGGAGCTTTCAAGAGACTAGCAGGCAACATCTGTAATCAACGAGCACCACGAAAGAAAAGGGAGTTGAAGACTTTTTCACGATTCTTTCTCTTTATTTTGAGACAATGGAATCTTTAGATATTTCGATGACCCATCGTTGGCGAGAATGTCCAATACTAGCCAGCTCTAAGCCGAGATTCCTCTTTCAGAACTTTAAAGAACAAAAATAAGTAATTAAAAATGCGTCTATAAAGAAGGCTCCTAGGGTTAAAAAGCCTGAACCTCTCTTGATAATTTGGCAGCTCTCTAAAATTACTCGTGTAGGATACACACCTATAGAACAAAATTTTTGTGAAGGTCTTCTGAACGCTCTCAATTTTGGCTTGAAAGTTCTTTGTGAGAGGACTCCAAATCTGTGAAAAATACTCAACTGTTGGAATAACATAGGACTTATATAAAGCAATCATTATGGCTCTGTCATTAGATTTAATGTTTCTATTAAATATAAATTCGAAAAAGAATGGAAAATGCTTAGCTTACAATAGCATCAATATGGCTTGCAAAATTTAGCTTATGATCAATAAAAATTCCAAGGTCGCTAACCTCATATACAGATGGGAGTTCATAGTTGTTGACTTTGTAACTCATATTAGGTGGAGAGGTAACTTTTGGAGAGATTCACTGGTATCTCCCAAGTGTTGGCCCAGTCTACCATAGAATTGATAGGCTGGGATAAGACCTGGTGGACATGAGTCATATTGTCATTGTTATAAGCCCCATAAATCTTTATATCATCTGGCATACATCTGTACCTTTACAACAGGATCAGTGGTTAAGCTCGCAGGAAGATCGCTTGTGTACACTAGAAACATAATTGGGGAAGTACACCCCCTTGGGGAACTCCACTGCTGTAAACATAACTTCTCGAGAAAGAGTTGCCAACCTTGACACGCATAAGCCTTCCAAATAAATAAGAATGCATCTATTTTAGGAGAAGCACTTCTATCCCGAACTGGTATAGCCTGTTAATAAGTTTTTCGCAGTCTACCTTTTCAAAAGCGTGCGTCAAATCGAAATGAATGATATCAACTGAGCCCTCATTGTGAGTGGCAGTGGAAGCACCTGACATGAAACCATGCTGCTGGAACGGAATCGCTTTGTTTTTAAATAGAATATGTAGTATTTTGTCTCGAATAATGCTAATAATGCTTTCCAACACTTTTATCGGAGTCGTTGTTATGGGGAGATAGGAAGAAACTAACTCTCGATTTGCATTTTTTGGAACAGCAGTGATAATAGATTGTTTCCAGATTTTGGGTACTTAGTGTAAAATAAAGAGATGTTAAAAATTATGGACAAAGGTTTAGGAAGAGAAGGTGCACATTTTTGTTAACTATTTGTGGAATTCCGTCAAACGTTGCGCTGGTAGAACATTAAGTCTCTTCATTATATTTAGAACCTCCCTAGCCTGCACAAGCAATTCAAATCCGCCCTGAATTTTCAGCTGAGCTGTATTCGTATTTGAGTCAACATTGCTTGGTTCAAATGAAACATTTTCTGCTCTTGAAGTAAAGACGGAGGCAAAGAACCTTTCCAGTGCTTCAGCTTTTCGGAAGTCGTTCCTGTAGAGGGTACCATCGTCATCCTTCAAAATAGGAAGCGCTGACTGTTATTTCAGTTTAGAGCGCATTAACGAAAATAGGGCCTTTTTGTTCCGACTTCTCGACGCAAGCCTTTCTTTGTAAACTAAAAACCTTCTTTAAGGGTGATCTAATTCCTTACATATTTTTTGTAGAGGATGGAAGAGGTGGTAATCTGGTGACAACTTATAAAGCCGTTCTTTTGTGTTAAAAGATTTAATATATGTTTGGGAAACCTCTGAACTGGAGCTTTTAACGAGTCACTTTACGCCAATACAAATCAACAATAAGGCGGGTGCGGAGCGCGATTTAGCAGCGCTATAGCATAATGGGCTAATATCCTGCCTGAAAGCTAGAGAGTGCGGGTCCATGTCCCCCTAGCGCGAGTTTTGACGGCGGCAAAAGATATTGTAACATTAGGTTACACAGTTTTGTTGCTGATCACTTCTAACTCTTCTCTGGTACTCATTATTCGTCAAACATCTATCACACTTATGATATAGCAGAGAGTTTTTCTGAGGACACGACATCATTAATGTCTTCTTCACATATTTTATTACTATAGGCATATTTAGCCATTGTACGCAAATTTAAATAAATCTACACGTAAAAGAGTCTAAAAAATCAGCTCCGATTTGGACGTGACTCCCATTATAACGCGGATTTTTTCCAGTTCCTTCAAATGCATTTTAACGATAGGAAACTGTAAATTACGGCATCTTTCTATTCGCAATTTCAAACTTTTTACTACGAACATTTTTACCGTCTCACAAGAATTTGTTTTCATTCTGAATGACCATTAAAGAAGAGACCCTTCACAATCGTGTACCTTCCAACTGACATCTACACATTTCAGACTAATAACGAGTTCGTTTCCCTATTGACCTTAGCATATATTTATGAAGCTGCTACATGGAAGTCTGTAGTCGTCGATGGGAGGATGAAAACACAATTTGAAATAATTTAGGAACAATTTGAAATATTCTACAATGTCTGCGTGATCTAGTTTTGGCTATGCATACCTTCTACTTGAACATTCCATGGATTGTCAATGAGGTAGAATACAACTGCAGTTCGCGAACACTCGACGAGTGGAGGGCTAGAGGATCTGTTAATCTCGAGCAAGGCCTCTATTTCTCCATCACAGGAACAGTCTATGTCGTAAGTATTTGTGTTCACTATACTCCAGACTCTTGAATTCTATGATTTAAAATGATAAATGTTTTGAGTAGCACCTTCCGCCAATATCCTGTGAAGTCACGTTAACGGCCGAATGATTATAGATATACTAGACTGTTGGCGCTCTAAGTGCCAAGTTGAATAAAAATTGTATAGAAGCGTAATCTTGTGGTAAAATGGAATAAAAGCTTGAATGTAAAACACAACAACCAATACTAACCTAACGAAACCCTGAATTTGCGGTAATCTTCGTTGTTGTATGAGATGGTCTAGTAGTGCGCCACAAGTCATCGGAAAGACAATTAATGAGAAGAATTTATTTATTACAAGTGCTCCGTCACGCCTATCGGCGTACATCGCACTTGCGCGCCTCGTGCGATGTTGTAGTATCACCAAGCTGAGGACAATCACATCAAGCAAGCTGCTCTGCTTATGCAGCCTATTGTATTCCAACACTACTCTACCTTCTTTAAGATCAGGAGCCAATTTTATCAACCGCTTACCGGCCGGTAACGGTGAAATTAGCACTAAAAAGCCGCCCAGATACGGAAATTCATTAGCATTAGGTTTGGCGGTACTTTTCACCGTTACCGGCAAGCAAGCGATTGATTAATCTGACTCCAGTAAAGCAGTTTTGCGGTATGAAACCATTAGGACCTCTTCCCCACCACTACGCTCAACATTGGCATCATCTCCAGACGGTTGAGTGATGTTGATGCTTGTGGTAGTCAGTGCCTTCGTCCCCTAAGTTATTCGACGACAACCCTCCTGATGTCCCAAAGCACGGTCCCCCTTCACTCTAGCGCTACGTTAACTACAGGTACCTCCACTCCTCGTCCTCAAACGGTCAACCTCAGGCAGTGTTGAGAGCCTGCTCGATTTTTCTCACACGACAAAAGCCTTTTCGTTAGAACGGAAGATTCTTACCGCTCCTAATACTATGCTGAACGAAAATTTCTTTCCACACCACTCTGGTCTGGTTCCATGTAACTAATACTGGTCCCCCTCTACGGTCCCCACTACTGGATCTGGTCCTACATTACTGGTACTGATCCCATTGCTGATCCCTCATTACTGTTCCCCCCTCTTATTGGAACTTGTTCTCCATTACTGGTGCTGGTCCCTACTACTGCCATCCCTCCTTAGCGGACGACGTGTTACTGAATCCCCAAGCACGTTCGGCGGCGTGTTCAACACATCCTCTGAATCCCGGGCGCGTTGATTGACGTGTTCGGCACGTTTTCTGAACCCCCACGAATATTAGAAGACGTTTTTAGCACGTCTTCTAAATTTCCAGTTACGTAAAGACGTATGAATATTTCCCGCTATTTTTGCACCCCGTAATTTTCCCTATTTTTTCCTATTTTCGCTAATCGAAACGACAACGACATCCACAAAAAATATAATTTGATCAATATTGACCTACGGCGATGGATGCAACAAAAGCAAATTTCAGATTCGTGTTCAGCGACCTCGAATACCCCCAGGGCTAAAGTTACCGCCTGAACGATATCCAAAAAATCGACTATTTGGTCAATACCGATTGATGGCGATCGAAACATTCTAAGCGAACTTCAGATTTGTGTTCAGCGACCTCGATCGCCCTAGGGCTGAGATGTCCATGCAGGTAGAAGACCACTGGGTAATTTTCGCTATTTTTGCGCCGCCCCAATTTCCCCCCCCCCCTTTTTCCCCTATTTCCCTCACCCGATTTCCCCTCCCCCCTCCTATTTTATGACTAGTTTCTGCGGCGGTGTCGATCAATAGTATGATTCATCGCTTAGCGCGTTATTATAGATTATGATATTTGCAGAAGGCAAGCCTTAAAACACCCAACATGCACGCGATATAACAAACACAAAACAAAGACAACATGCAATGCAAAATATATACACCGAAATAGTAATCGGTATCACTTGCCGACTTATTTCAAAAAGGATCATATTTAACCATAGGTAAAGTTTTGCTAGCAAACCGTTTAACACCCTTTGATAGTTTTTCATAAGCTTGAGGCATGCACTACCTGCATTATATGGAGGTGAGTTTGCATTTGAACATGTTTTTGAGCAGGTTAAGGTGATTTTTTGTAGACCTCTAGTGCGCGAATTGGACAAACCAAATAACTATTTCATAATGTTTAACTTCTTTTTTGAAGAACCTAAGTTCACTAGCTTATGAACAATGCAGTCATCAACAACTTTACGTTGAGAAGCAAGGGGAGAAAGTTGAGGAAGCCTGTTTCTTACTACAGCGTCGTGAATTCGGTCCTACTCCCAAGCGCCAGTACGTGCTAGGAGCTTTCGAGTGAAGTTGTCCTGAACTAACCAGGGAAGGGTCTCAGGCGTAGGTTTGAATGAGGGGAAATGGATAGTACTGCGAGAATCTCCACCCTTCAAATAGTAAAAAAACATGTTTCGTTTTTGCTGAGTCCTTGAACCAAAAGAGCTACGGGCCCTCGAATGAGGGGGGGGGGGTACAGTAGCGCACCGTCAGCACGTGCCCACGTGCATGCGTGCGCGCGCTTTTGTATGGGACGCGGCGAAGGGCACTGCGGCAAGTGAGTCGGTCGCTCAGCAGGGTGAGGGCCTATATGCAGGTACTAGGTCATGTGTTCGACTCCCGTGCTATGCAACACTTCTGCATTTTTTTCATGATTGTTGTTGTTGTTACCTATTTGGTTCCTACACATCTCCTACATATTTATTTCACTCTAAATTGCCAAATAAGGATCGGTATTCAACGCGAGGTTTGGGCAAAAACGGTGACCATGACCATACCATTAATCACCTTTACCCACTGTAATTTAACGTACACCAGGGTAGTACAGAAAACGGATGTCAGATTCGTGATCACCATCCCAAATAACCCCCCTGGGCAAGGCTTGGGCGAAGTCGGTGATTATGACCTCGACATCTCTAGTCACCCGTACCTGCTGTAACCCGTGCCTGTTGTAAGGCCATTGTTTAACATTCGCTGAAAAACACAAAACATTGTATAATTCAGAAACTGAGAAAAGTGAGTGAAGCACAGCTCACAGAAATCTTTGTTTAACAATTTAGAGTGAAATAAATGTGTAGGAGATGTGTAGAAAACCAGCTGATTTAGACTGCCATAAGGCACGAATTTCACGACACTACTTTCACGACTCCAGAGGTCGAGGAGAGCTTGAAAAAAAATTTCCCCAACCCTGCCCAGGGGTTATTTGGGGTGGTGATCACGAATCTGACATTCGTTTTCAAATTTCGGCCGATTACGGTAGTTTATGGTGGGTGCCGGTGACGGCGCAATACTGTACTCCCAATTTCGCGGACCCGTAGCTCTTTGGGTTCACGGACTCAGCAAAAACGAAACATGTTTTTCTACTATACGACGGTTTTTCTACTACTCGCAGTACTATCCGTTTCCCCCATTCAGATCTACGCCTGAGACCCTTCCCTGGTAAGGATAATGAGAACATAATAGTTGGTCATGATCAGAGGCAATATGAGGACTTAGTTTGGTGAAAGGGAGTAAATGAATCAATGTATAGTGCCTCGAGCACCTGTGCTTTCGTTGATAATAATTTTATTCAAGTATGGCCTGTCATTTACTATCCGTCTCAATCAATGACAAAGCAGTTATCTGCGTTATCCCTAAAGGGGAACGCGAAGGTTCTTTACTTCTTTTATATCACTGCTGTGAGAGAAGCTGAGCATCGTTAACGGCGTTCTGGTGTTCGTATATCTTCAAACGGCTTTAACTTTTAGCTCTCACCATGCATAGAACTTCTAAGGAAAACCTGGAAATTTGAAATTCTCCCTAACCTACTTAATAACTAATGATTGAAAGCCGATGGACGAGCCTGTGTTTTTTCTTTTCAATATCACCTTATCCACCTCGTCGGCATGCAAGGATGGGTTAGAAGGGGAGGGAGTAGAAAAGAAAAAAACCTGGATTCCGGGAATCGCACAACAGCAACGTTAGAACTAGAAGGTAAACTACATATTGTGTTCTTGGAGTTATGTAACGAAAAATATACTGTCATTGTACAGCTTATCAACTTACCCATCCTTAAAATCTGCGTGATTTAAAAGGAATTTAAAAAAAATTTGCTGTCACGCAAACCGTCTTCAAGCTAGCTGTTCACACATCTTAAAGTTTCTCGGCGGCCTAGGATTAAACCAAAAAAAAACTAAAATATGGCGCATCCAAAGCCACATCAAAGTGCGTGATAACAGCGATAAATATCGACTAGATTTTAATGTGAGATAGTCATAAACGTAACAGGTTAGAAATAAAGCACATGCTCTGTGTTACAAATTTTATCAGTTTAAGGAATTTAAGGCATAAGTCAGGAAACATAGCTAAAAAGTGTTTCAGGTAGTTTATACACTCTCATTGTTTGGAATGTATCGTTCAAAGCTGCTACACATTCCATGTTATCGTTTGATGTTCTTCAACGGTTTTCTTGACATGATGGACATTATAGGGGGATCACTTATTGTATCATATTACCATTTTGTAAGTGTTCTTACTTCATGCTCATGAACACAATGAAAAAAATGAGTTCAGACAGGTGCTGTGTACTGCACTAATCCCGATCTCAACCTTCTTACTGGACACGGTGTCTGGAGTGAGTTCGAGTGAGAGTAAGAAGGCAATGAACTCTTCGCTAGTCATTTGAAATCTGTTTATTTAGGCATATGGATGGCAGCGTCAGTAATTTGTGTTGCGCTTGCAACCAATCGAGTTGTTGAAATGATTCCATCAATGAACAAGTACCGCTACATTTTCGAAGGTTTTTTATTTAAATAGAAATGTTGCATTTGACTGTGAAAAATATTGTAATTATATTTTAGGAAAAAAGGTGTATATTTGGATGGTTATCAGCATTGCAGTGTTTATAGTTCGACCGTTTATAACACGAGCGATGTGCTACAATAGCCTTGTAGCAGCATTTCTGTTTGCACCAGTTACTAGTGACAACATTCAATGGGTGTGTATTTCTTTTATTAAAAATAGCTTTAAGCAGTTTCTGCGTACTGCAAGAATAGGGAACATTGGCCTACGTGGTCAACAAAGACAAATTATTTGTTTTATTTTCGACGGATGAGAAGCTGCTTTAGTATCAGAAATTGTTATGTATCTATTGTTGGGAAATTACTTTGAAGATAATGATATGTGAGCGCGTTTGCCGCAAAAGAATCGAGAATCACGATTCGACGAGTGTACATCGTGCGACAGTTGCCGAGTTAGCCTTCGCTGCCGTTGATCAAGTTAATTTTCCCCAAACAATTTGGAGGATCCCAATGTGAAGGATCCAATAGTTTCCAGGAGTTAACAGCCGGAAAGTTAATACGCGAAGTTATTGCGGTAATTTTGGGAACAAGATGTACTTCAAATGTGACCTAGAGATATCTGCTACTGTTTGATAGATCATTGTATTTAACTTTGGTGTTATAGGAAATCGATTACTATACCCCGATGCTATTTCCGCTTCACAATATTGTATTCCCAATTGTTCTGGTCGTGCTCTACTCAGTACTGTGCATTTATGTCTTCCAAATAAAAGGATTTAAAAATGGAAAAGTTGATAAGATTCAGCTGCAGGTATGTGATTATGAGAAAGAGAGTTACAAAGCTGTCCATTCAGCAATTCTTGTATGTTGCTCAGTTGTAGAAAATCTTATGTCAGAAAAATCGCTTTCACATCCCTACAAAGAATCTTTAGCTTTTTTTCCAATCACTTGCTATTTGTGCGAGCACGGCAATTGCCTCAACGTTCTACGTCGCAGTGGAATTTTTTCCAGTTCCCAAGTCTATCGTCATCTTCTCTAACGTAATGTGGCAACTCAGTCATGGTTAGTGCCTTTTCATGTTCTGTTGTAGTTAACTATGTTTTAAACCGAGTGAGAAATTCTTATTAGTAATGGTTATCTCAATATATAGAGAGCTTATTAACTAAAAAGTACTTACTACAGGGTGCGTAAAAAGTACTGACGCAGTAAATGACAGTTGTGGAAATAGTATTGCGCAGCAAATTTCGAAATATTCATTTGAGAAATATGGAAAATGATCTTGCAAATACGATAGAATAACCCGTAATCGACATTGGCTCCTTTACTGAGGATACAGGAGCGAACACGGCGGAAAAATTTATGAGCACGCGCCGCAAGTACTCGCTTGGATTTCGTCCCGTGCTTTGAACAGGGTAGCCTTCTGGAACTGCTCACTTCTGTTGAAAGTAGCCCAGATCTCATTCTCCAAAATCGCTTAAAAAGAGTAATCCAGCGGATTCATGTTTAAGCTATGCTCGTCTGAGAAGCTGTCTACACCTGCGCGCGTTATCTGTTTACCGTTATCGGACAGAGGTTGATAATTTTGGATTTGAACGTTTGCGTGCTTGAACATATCGTAATCATCACCTGTTATGACAGAGCCGTGTCTGACGTTTGGGTTGCTGACCTCTTTCCTCACCAACCGTTTCGAACAGCGCCTAATTCTCTTGTTAAGGAAATATTCTGCTCTTTGGGTAACAGACAAAAAAGGGCCACCGTAACGATGACGATCATGTTTCTTCAGCTTTTTCGTGAGTGTTTTTTGAGCACAATACAGACAACAAAAATAACACACAAAAACCTAGAGGGGTAGGAAGAGAAAGCTGGAACTGAAACAAAAACTAGGTGCGTCAATACTTTTTACGCACCCTGTATAGAAGGGAACAAAGATTATGCTCCAGGCATACTTATCAGTCCAAGCCAAAACCAAAGGTTTCCCTCCTGCATCTTTATTTGCTAACTAAAATGCAACGGCTAGAGTAACAATCAGTGTAAATTTCACTGGAGGAAATATTCATAAAGTATGTCAGTCAAAAGGGAAGATTTGAAGGAATGTGAATATTGACGCCGGACGGTGCTGGATGCGAGAACAATCAACACTCCGAAACAGGAGGGTTGAAAACGTTCCAATATCAGCGAAGGTAGCTCTTCGGCATGCAAACCGTCTTGGAACGTTGATTCTGTGAGGACTGATGTAGCATACACCTAGTGTTGCAGCATAAAGCACAAACTTGGTGTTGGCAGCAAAAATGAGATCCTGCAAGAAAACTGCAGCGCCTTATAACGACTGGTGACTTGTGTTTGGTTGTCGCGGAGGGTTATACTGAAATATCCCCTAGACCTAGCGTACCGTGATATCGCTGGTGTCTGTATTTGCGTGCAGGAGTTGCTAGAACAGAGCAATAACACATAAAACGACTGGCACTCGGAAGGTGACTACCGCACGTTTAACTATTGTTGCTGCAGTGCGTATGTAACTTACCGAAGGATCCGTTGCGTGATGCATCTGGAATGCGCACAGACAACAAAAAACCGAAGGATTGATCTGCTGCAGATCGTGGCATCCTCACAACTTTTCACGGGCAAGGCTTAATGGAGCGAATTCTTAATCACACCACTTTTGTAGTCAAACACAACCCACTATGAGAAGTACTAACCTCATCGGGTAGTCTCCAGTGGCCAGGTCTGCTCGAAACAATGATGGCGTCACCGTGTACGCCAAGGTATGCACAGCAGTCGCAATTTCGAGAGTCAGCTCTTCGGATACAAATGCGACAGAAATTTCGGTCTTCTAATTCTGTACACACTTGCTCCATTTTTAATCTACCTTGAAACAAAAAGTATAAAGAATGAAGCACGGCGTTACTCAATCCCTTTTGGGATTTTTTGCCCTAATCAACGAACTTTTACTCCTTACCTTTACGTGGACGTGTCTCGGAAGGAAAATTGCTGACTTATCCATTGGTGACCACAGCAATTCATTGTATAGGCCAGATACGCATTCAAATCGCCTACTCGACATTCCACAGGTGCAGGGTGCATGACGCTGCGTCTGCCATTACCAAGCACAAAATATATTAAGGATAAAGGATAGAGGACGGCGTTACTCTATCCCTTCTGGGATGCGCCAGCGCATTCTACTTCTACGGGATATCGAGGGGGCAATTTGAGTTCGTATTTCGCCATACAATGACTTGCGGTGGCCAGCCGATGAACAAGTCTGCGCTCTATCCTTCCCAACAAACGTTGTCTGCTACCAATTCATCGACCCTGGGGGATGGAAGGCTTGGTTGGTCTGGGCGGGAAATCCGAACCAGGAACATGGTATGGCGTGTACGCAACAGCTGGCACCTCCTCCGGCCGCGCTACACGCAACCTCAATCGAAAAATCACTGCATAGCTCCTAAAAATTAGTAGCCTTAAGATCTCTATGTGCGTTTCGTAGGCAATGATATACTCTCACGTGTATGGCGCTTGACAAGCTTGCAACCTATGGTAAAAGAATCCAGGAAAATTTCGTAATACCTCAAAAGCGTTATAGAGTTACTCTCTCAAATTTTTTTCAAATATTCGAGTAGCTTCAAATGCCTAAAAATTTCGAATATTCGATTTCGAGCACATTGGAAAACCGCGAGTTTCTAAAAAAATCGCGACCTTAAATATTCGAATTCGAATACATTCGAGAAACAGATTTTTTGTTTGAATACTCAATTTCGACTACATTCGAAAAACGCGATTTTTTTAAATAATCCAATTTAAATGTTCAAATTCGAGCGAATATCATTCGAATGCTTGTTCGAGTAGGTCATTCGAACACGCACAACTTAACAAGCACTCTACTGCACTACCTTTGGAGCAGTTAGAATGATGATGCTAAGATGCTATTTCTCCCTCAAGTTGAGAGACCTTCGTTTACAGATGCATTAAAATGGTAGAATCACATATGAACAAGTGATTTTTCAGGCAGTTTGGAAAACACTTTGGATGTTTGGATGTAGCCCTTGCTTTTGTTATGTCGGGTTGGCTCATAAATTCTTTGTGTGTGGGAGTGGCATGTTCGTGCACGGATGTGATCGAGCCTGCGCGGATTGTATCTGTGTCGGTCCAGCCAAACGCTGGCTCTAGGGAGACTGGTAACACAGGTCATTGTAGGCCGCCTGAAAGGTTATACCAGTAACTTCAGGACTGACTAGCTAAGCCTGTTGAACTTCAGTCAAACACAGCGACACTAAAGGTTCTTCATCATCTGATCCTAAAAGAGCCGAAATTTTTGCCGCGACTGGTAGTACGATTAAGAAGAGTCTGATAAAATCTCAATGCTTAACCACGCTACACAAACTGAGAAGGACCAGGATGACGATCAGCTTACTTACTTAACTTACAAAGCTCCCAGGCTGGCATCGGAAGCATCCGTCGAGGACCTGATGATGCAAGCCAGGAGGGAGGGAAGTACAGCGTCAGCGGACTGACCGAGACGAGAAGACACCATCCCCTACACGCCGCCTACGACTCCGGAGAAGAGTTGTTCTTCGGAACGTAGGTGGCATTGATGTCCTCGTCAACGTAGGTGGCATTGATGTCCTTGTCCATGAACATCGATTCGTAAGAAACTCTGACAAGTCAAATCAAACGCTGCGACTGAAGGGATGTGATTCCGTACCAACTTTGGGGGTGTGTCATTAACCTTTGCGATCTTTCATTCTATGCATGGAAGGTTAGAAATAATACTGCGTATGAGTATCAATTTGGAGTCTACGGTCTTCTCGTATAAGAGAGATCTATGCCGAAAATGCTGCTGCTGTTGTTGCTTACGGCCAGAGCAATTCAGAAAACGGCCACTGCTTGATCTGCGATGTGATGCAGGCAAAGTGGTGAGCGCTTCCTCTATGGTCGTTTTCAAAAATCTGGAAGAAGTTCGAAATCTACAACCAGACACTCATCTCGGCAAAAACATCCTTCTCCCTCTGTCATTTTTAATGTTTCCTACGAGTGTCAAGCGGAATCTCACTGAACCACACCGAACTCGCCGTTGCTTCACAAGTGCTGAGGGAATGCTCAGCTATGAGATCATCATTGAGCAACTGAGAACTACGAACTGCTAATTCATACTGATGTTAAGTGTAAGCAAAAGTGTAGCTTGGTAATCCCACTCAGTAAATATCGAGTGAAAGTCCATTGCGAAGACGATCTTAATAATAAATGCACTTTGTTGCTACGTGAAAATGGATCGGTCCCAAAAAGGCCTTCTGAATTCGCGAACTCCTCAACGGATAGCCGAAGCGAGTGCATATCGATCACCAGTGAGTTCTCGCCGTTTATCCGCTGTGCGAACTTCGAGACCATACAATCTATACACTTAACATCAGTATGGATTCGCAGTTGACAGGTCTCAGTTGTTCAATGGTGATTGCATAGCTGAGCATTCACTCTGCAATTGTGGAACAACGGTGAGCTTGGTTTGCTTAAATGAGATTCCGTTTGACACTCATAGAGAATATTGAAACTGACAGAGCTGCTGAAGGGCGTTTTTGCCGAAATGAGTTCCTGGTCTTAGGTTCCGAACTTTTTTCAGGCCTTGGAAAGCGACGAAGTTATCAGAACTTCAGGCCGAATAAAGCTGTTCCACTATAACAAACCTGCGTAGCACAGAAGCAATAAGCCTATTCTGACAATATGCCCAGGTTTTATAACAGCCGAACATGGAGAATGTAGAAAGCAATTGACACTTCCATTTTTTATCAATAGTTTCATTTTTGGCTACAACTGCTTGAAAGGAATTTGATGCAACTATGGTAGAGCTGTTGAAAAAGAATGTACGTATTTAGGAATACACGGTCTCGTTTACATGGTTGTGAATAAAAAAATTCGCGGCGAAGTATTAAGACTGTTTGGTTTGAAAGGAATATTGGGAACAGTCAGCTCAACAGCAGTTACTACAATGATCAAGGGTAAGTGCTACAAAATTTATCTTTGGTTGGAGGATTTTTCCCTGATGAGACTCTCCTCATATAGTCGAGTTTTCGTGCATAGCAAATCTATCTGAAGGGTTTAAAAAGGTCACGACGTCACGTCATTTTTTTCAGGAAAGACAAGCGCCGCTTGAACAAATTAATTTATTGGAATACTATCATCTTATTAGAGGAGTTATACTGCGGCGACCGTTAGAAAAAAGACGTTCTACTTGCAACAGTATATTGCTACCTAAATAATGTTTAGAACTATTAAAAACGATGAAAGCTATCAAATCGTGTAGTATATTCGAGAAAGCTTTGTAGTATATTTGAATAAATCTGTTGGAATCATCACGTTCTGTTTCCTTAACAAAGAGAACGAAACACAAGACAGCGAATTGACGGCAGAAGGTTTCAGCAGATACCCATTAAAATCTCGGCTAAACTAAAATCTATAATAGCGGATTCGTCGCTTCTCACAGGAAACCCACGACTAACATTAGCAATATGCATTTCATTGCTCAGCCGGACGAATCCTTTCTGTTTTGGTTCACCAGTGACTCACGGGCCTCTAAATCGTCATCTTTGGCGAACAACCGTAGTCAGCAGAAGCGCGTGGCCGCGCGTCGCTCACGCTCCCCTTTCGTACTGCAATCGCGCAGCAGCGCGTCCAATTCGGAGCGCGGCGCGCCGCGGCGAGAGTATAAAAGGCGCCTAAAACGCGCAAGTTGTCTGATGAATACAAGCGTTCATTGACTGCAGCAACATATAAAATCTGTTGTATAGTAAGATGTGTAGACGGACCAACAAACCGTATATCTTGGTTTCTTCACAATATCGTGGGGTCAACTTCTCAAATTTGTACCTTCACTCTTGTAAAAATCAGAAGAGTTACTGGCTTTTGCAGATTCCTACCGGGTTACGTAGTTGGATCGTTTGATGTGACTGCCTTACATACCAACGACAATACTTCGATAATACTTCAGCTCAACAAGCACTCTCACAATCGTTTGACGAGTCACTCCATCTACACCGATCAGCTCGAGAAACTAGCCGCCGCCATCCGAGAAAAGCGTCCCCGACGGGCCTCGGTCCACCTGCTGCACGACAACGCGCGGCGAAGGAGACCCAGCAGAAGTTGGTGACGCTCGGTTGGGAGACGGTTGCCCATCCGCCGTATACCCCCTCCGACTACCACTTGTTCTGCCCGCTGAAGCACCGACATCGCGTGCTTCTTCGAGTCGCAGCCCCCGGAGTTCTGGGCGAAGGGCATCGGTTACCTTCCCAATCGATGGGCCACTGTGGTGGATAACTGTGGTGATTATATTGTTGATTAGACTTGTTTTTCAATAAAGTTGAAAAAAATTAAAGATGGTGAAATTTTCGGACAAGAATTATTGGACAGCCTGGTACAATAAATACAGCAACGCCGTTGAAGAAGATCCGCTATCAGTGCATATGAACGCAAACGAAAGAAGACATCTGATTGGGAACAAAATTCGCGCAGTGGTTAACGACAAGAACATTGAGTACAATGAGTGTTGGTCTCGTATGGTTAACGTAGTGAGCGATAATCGACAATCGAGAAAATTCGAATCTCCACATGACTGTGGAAACCAAATTGCGTTCTGTCAGGTACTTCGAAGCAGCCGCTTTACCAATAATGTTCAGCGAGAGCCAAGGTGCTCGTGAACTTGAAAGAGATATCACTAAGATAGAGTATCTCGCGCCGATTCCCGATAGACATCGTGAAGATGACTGTCAAGGTATAGCGCCCACAATGAAGTGCGCGTTCTGCGGAGCCGTATGAGAACACGCACTTTCGACGCGTGTACGCTGTGGCGAAGTGGAGATGCGAACAATATAAGATTCATGGGACGTTTCAAATTCTGCCTAGAAAATGATCACGAACAGTCCCAATGTGGGTTAAAAGAGAAGCCGTGCTGGTGTTGTTCCAGAGTTAAAGGAACCGCGTTTGAGGTACTGATACCTGAGGACTAATACCTTGTTTCCATCACCGTTCGCTATGCAACGTTCCCTATAAAAAGCATCTCGCACGCGTAATGCTCAAGAATGCGAGGAAAGAGTTAAGAGCGATAAGCGGTGTCTACGGTGAATCATCGTAAGAGAAGTGACGTCAACGGATCAATTAATGACGGGCCCTACTGACGACGAATCGTCTCCTAAAGCTAGGGAATTCAAAAATCAATAGAATATGTTCATGCGGAGAGATAGACGATCTATGAACGTTTCTTTTTGCATGAATACGCAACTACAGTACGACTGATAAGTTTGATCCTATATACATTGTGCACAGCGCACTATAAAGTCTCGCCGGGACAAAGTACAGAAATCCTTGAGTAGGGTGGCTAAGAATTTCTCATAAAACTCCTTAAGTGCTCACTCTACAAGCTGTCCCCACTCGATTGATAGGTTCGATCCTATAAGCATTGTGCATGGCGCACTCTCAGAGGATTCCTGGCATGACAGAACACTTTACGTCATGCATGAGATGTTCCGAGAACATGTAAGTCCTGGAATATAAGCTTCTCCAATCGCGAAAGGTCTGCTCCAGTCATTTTTGATCACCCACTGCGAATCTCGGTGACTGACCATTATTTCAAGCTGTGTACATGCATGTGTAGATTTCGAAGAGATGAATCGAATGGTACCAACCGTTTCTCAAGAAACCTCAAGTTAGAAGAATTGTAAGCACGCAACCGTTTTCGACGGCTCGCGACCGACAACTCGTCCGCGACCGCTCTTCGCAATGGAGCGCAAGTTTTCAATTTCGGCCATTTTCATGGCTCCATATAAACAATGTATACCAAACGATAGAGCTCGCTCGAGCTTCTGAGCTCAAATATATCCTTAGTTTTCAAATGAATGAATTTTAGGCGAGTTATATCAACAAGACGCAAAAGCCGCAAAATCGCGGTTTATGCGGCGTCCATTCAAAGGACGCGTCCGGAACTGTATGTGGATAACTGTAATTTGTTATTTTGTTTAATTTGTATCTGTGCATGTTTTTTAGGTTTTCTCTATCGACTTCATCATCGGCTGTCTTATTCTTTAATATTTGTTGCTTTTAAATTGAAGATGAACTGTTTAATTACTTAAGTTGATGTATGGTGTTGGTCGGTTTTGCCTCGCTTGGCTGTATCTGGTGGTCAAAAAGCGCGAGCAGCCACCGTGGCGGACTTCAATATAACGATTTTTCTTCACTATTTTTGAAAAACCACACGTTCCACCCCAGATCTGTCAACATCAACTTTCTTAGTCGTCAATGTTGGTCAATATGATCAAATAGAATAACACACAAACGCCAGTACATGTCAGAATTTAAACTAGCAAAGCAAGAGCAACCTCAAAAAAAGGATGAAAGATAAAGGACGGCGTTACTCAATCCCTTCTGGGATGCGCCAGCGCATTCTACGGGATGTCGTGGAGGCGACATGAATGCGTATTTGGCCATACAATGACTTGCGGTGGCCAGCCGATGAACAAGTCAGCGCTTTTTCCTTCCCAGACGAGTCTGGTACCAATTCACCGACCCCGAAGGGATGGAAGGCTTGGTTGGCCTGGGCGTGAAATCCGAACCAGGAACCTGGTATCGGGTGCACGCGACAGTCGCGCCTCCTCCGACTGCTCCACACGCGCCACAAAAGAAATAAATAGCACAAACCCAACGAGACGTGGACGATCTGAACCCGAAACGAAGCTAAGCTCATTTCATATTGCAGTCGAAAGATGACTGTAGATTGCGCAGTTTTTTCAATTTTATTAAAATGCTGGAAAATGTGTTGCTGGATGAAATAACAAAAAAATAGTAGCGTTTCTTTTGGTGCTCAATAGGCTGACGGATAACTATGTGTTGAATTTCAAATTATGGTCTTTCTTATATCTCTGAAATGTTCGGTGTCGTCCCGATAGCCGAGAAGCTGCGCGAAGCTCGTCTTCGATGGTACGGTCATGTCCTTCGCGCTAACTATGACACCGTCCGTAAGATTGGCCTGAACCTTGAGGTTCCTGGAAAGCGCCCCCCCCCCCCGAAGCAACGTTGGCTAGATGGCTGGTGTGCACCCTGATCAAGCATTTGATCGGGAGAATTGGTGTCACGACACCAGAAGAGCAGACCCCACCACCAAGCGGGACAGCTAATGAAATTGATGATTATGTTATCTCTCTGAACCACAGCGATTCTGCTTTGATCCTCTGCAAACTCTTCAGTGAACACCTACGAGAGGGTTTATTGATGCTCAGATTCTAGCCAGCAAATAAAAGTCGTTTCATACAATGACGCCTCCGCTCCGGTTGAGCAATAAGCGAGAAGCACGGTCTTTCACTTGACGGTAACAGTCTGCGGCGATGAATCCGTCGCTTTAACCTTCCACCTGAAAAGGCGTGTTGCTTCTTCTCGAATATTCCTGTTGATGGCAATGTAGACCATTCCGTGTATGCCTAAAGGTAGCATATTTTAAAATGTTTGAAAGAACAGTAGCATTTTTCTGCTGTGTCCCACTGGAAATTAGACTAATTCGAACGAAATTTTCGCCTTTCTCTGCTCATCAATGAGAGCAGATCCAGGTTTAATGCCTTCAACATAACCCAGGTTGACAACTCTCAACACAACAACAACGCCATCAAGAGTGAAAAAACTACTCTTTCACAGAAAAAGTCGCCAACAAGGTATCGAACAGTTTTTTCCTCGAACCAATCTGATATCCTCCAAGAATCAATTGATGGCATCCGAAGCAATACGCTCCTACCGTTCCAGTTAAGAAACTGTTCCATTACGTTTTAGTTCTAGACCATTATGTTTTAGTTCTATATTGCTGTGCATTAGACATTGGATCCGACACCGATTTTCCGGATAATCGGATGATTCGGATAGGCCATTTTTTCAAACCCCGGATCTTCGGATGATTCAGATGAGGGCAATTTCGAAAACCCCGGATCTTCGGATGATTCAGATGAGGGCAATTTTAGAAACCCCGGATCTTCGGATGATTCAGATAACGCCATTTTCAGTCGAGCCGGATTTCGGATATACGATTCGGATACAACCGGATAAGTGATATAATAGGGGCACGCAACCTCTTAAAAACGGAACACATCAGTAACTCCGCGTTTATTTCCTTGACCAATTGAAGTCACTAGCGCGCAAAGCAGCTTGGAGCGCCTCATCTTGAATTAAATGTCTATATGCCCTGGTAGCAAGGCACATGAATGCCCAGTTACATTATATCTGGCCTAGCTTAGTTCACCAATGGAAATGGAACACACCAGCGCTACGTAAAAAATGTCGTATTTGGTTGCCTTACGGAGTCATCTCACCATATATAGGAATAATCGCCACTCCTCAATTAGTATAAAAATGTGTTTCTTTTTTGCCAAATCGACAAGCCCGAGGAGTAGAGGATCCTTGAAGTTACAGTGGAATCGGCGCCTCACGAGTTCGGGAGTCTTGTACGCCCGTAATGCCGCCGGCGGGAAGCGGCTCGTAGCGCAGTGGGTAGCGACGTTGCTCCATGAGAGGGAGGTAGAGGGTTCGAATTTTCTGCGCTGCTGCATCTTTGCATTTCAACTTATTGTTTGATTTGAGGTATTCTGACATCTGCACCATTTTAGATCTTTTCTATGCAGTGTTTCCTGATGTATGTCGTGAGAGCAACTTTGTTGCCACTTGTTTATTACTGACCGGTTTTTTAACCAAAACTCAATTGGAAAGCTGTTCAACATAACGACGTATGAACGTTTAACATCAGTGATACACAGACACTAGTGCATGGAACATAAGCACTGGTCACAATACGAGCAGCGCATAAAGGCTGCTGGCTCCTCACAGTTTGCTTCCATATATGGACAAATGAGATCCATAGGCAAAATCCAATTGAAGACGTTCCCTTTCCTCTGAAACAAGAGTTCCAGCTGAAAACGTTATCATATGCCCACTGCTTGCCAGCCTTTCCACGTCTATCAGTTCATTTTGCGGATCCCAACCTTTTCCTGGTTTTCCACAACTTTCAGACGTTCGTCTTCGCTAACTTCAAGTTGACGTGCTTCGAAGTCCTTGGGTATGCTAGCCATCCGTTCGGTCAGGTTGGTGTCATTCCCATGAAGGCTGCTTATCTAAAGGTGGACCACACTTCAGCATGAGCAAGTGGATCACCACTCGAGCATCGGCGACTTTGTGTTAGGTTTTAGAGAACCTCCAGCACACCTCTGATTTCCAGATGACAGGCAAAGATGAGAGAACGAGTGTATTGATGCCGTTTAGGTCAATTTCCGGGATCCACAGACTTTCTCGTTTTAACCACATGTGACGTCACGTCATGGTCTCCTTTGAAAATCCGAGCAGGATGGTTTTACCCGAGGTCATTGGTCGATGTATGGAAACAGACTGAGAGGAGCCTGCAGCATTTATACCCTGCCCATTGTGTCCAGTGCTGCTTTAGGCACGTTGTACCTGTGTATTCACTGGTGTTGAATATTTATGCATCATCCTGTTGAGTACCACAGCATGCAGCTGGAAAGTGCGCGGAAAACATCTGAAAATGGTATAGACGTCAGAATCCCTCAAACCTCAACCAATCATTTAAAAATCATTTAAAATTCAATTAAAATTATTAATAAAAACAATCAATTAAAATCAATTAATGCAGCAGCGCATGAGGATCGAACCCCCGACCTTCCTCCCATGAAGCATCCTCACTACCCGTTGCGCTCAGAGCTGCTTGCCGGCAGAGGCATCGCGGTCGTACAAGAACCCAAATTCGTGATGCGCCGTTCAATTGTGACTTCAAGAACCCCCACTCCTTAGGTTTCACGACTTAGCAAAAATGAAACACATTTTATGCTAATTGAGGGGTGGCGATTATTCCTATTTAATAGGATGACTCTCTCTCCCCGTTCAGATATACGCTATCAGACCCTTCCCTTGTGAGAGAATTCCCGCCAAATGATTGCAAATCTGCCCGAAAAAGTCAGGTTATCAATGGCGCAGAGATTGCCAGCAAGGCGCGCTAACCTCCTATTATCCGATTTTTATCCGATTTTATCCGAATCATTGCGTTTTTCAAAACCCCGGATCTTCGGATGATTCAGATGAGAGCAATTTTGAAAACCCCGGATCTTCGGATGATTCAGATGAGGGCAATTTTAGAAACCCCGGATCTTCGGATAATTCAGATGAGGGCAATTTTCGACCGAGCCGGATTTCGGATAATCCGAAACCGGATAAATCCGGCCGGATATCCGAAAATGCATGATTCGGATCCCATGTCTACTGTGCATCCTTTAAGACGAGTATAAAATTGAGCGATTAGCGTGTGCTTGGAAGATTAAAGGATAAAGGATGAAGGACGGCGTTATTCAATCCTCTTTGGGATGCGCCACGCATTCTACTTCTACGGGATTTCGTGGAGGCGATTTGAATGCGTATTTGGCCAAATAATGACTTGCGGTGGCCAGCCGATGTACACTCAGTGCTTTATACTTCCCATACAAGTCTGGTACCGATTCACCGACCCCGGAGGGATGGAAGGCTTGGTTGGCCTGGGTGGGAAGTCCGAACCAGGAACCTGGTATCGGGTGCAGACGACAGCGGTGCCTCCTCCGACTGCGCTCCACGCGCCCCTTGGAAGATTACGTGTAACATATCCTGATCTTTATTCCAACCGACTGCCTCCATTCCATTACTGTACCACAGTGTGCTTGGAATCATTCTCATGTTGGGTAGGTATTCAGCAAAAATGAATTTAGTGATATCCCAGCAAACAGCAGCCCGATACCGTAAGGTATCTTCGCTTTGCACCCATAGTGTCGTAGGGCGGAGTGGTTACAGAATGCGAGGATGGACGCATTTAATGAGGTGCGGACCTAACACTATCGTTCCCAAAAAAATTCCTTATTCTCGCTGTTGAAGGCCTTTTGATCTGAGCCCTGTTCGCGCAACCCAAACAATTGTAGACGATCTTCCATTCTTGATATTCCTATTGTTCTACTACAGTAAGCGCCAAAATTTTCCTTATTGCTCATTTAGAGCGCCTCATGGTCACTGAATAACGTAAGCGCAGTGTGCTTTTCGTCTTTGAATGCAGTCATTCGACAGCTCCCCCATACGACAGCACCCTCAGCTGTTCTGGCTACACACTTTGCAGATAATTCTGAAAATGATTACCGTCCGAGGGTAAAAATGTGCTCCATATATTATTATGGGAAACATCTTTTGGTCAATAGGAACGATGATTTTTCTTGGCTGCTGAAACACTTCGAGTTGTTGCTGCTGGCAACGACTCGGAAAAAAGCCATTTTTATAAGTTTAGGTAAATCGCTTTTCTTGAAGCAAAACAATTTTCATTGCATAGGTAAATCGCTTTTCTTGAAGCAAAACAATTTTCATTGCACTTTTTCAACCAGTAAAAACAGTTACATCGTCATCATTCTTTGAAAATCTGATAGTCCGATCATCTACCAGAATTTTACCCGACCTGGACGTTTCTGACAAGGAATTGAAAAACGCGGATTTAGGGTTTAAAAGCCTCCCTCGATCACGGTAGAGCAACAGCCTGTTGAATCTACTGCTTACGAGTTTTAGTGGACAGAGCAGAGCAAACCTTGCGCTGTGGGACAGAATTTGCGCCTTGGAGTCGGGAGCATAATTCTTTCATTCTTACCAGGGAAGGGTCTCAGGCGTAGGTCTGAACGACGGAAATTGATAGTACTACGAGAATCTCCACCCGTCATGTAGTAGAAATGCATGTTTCGTTTCTGCTGAGTCCTTGAACCAAAAGACCTACGGCCCTCGAATGAGGGGGGGGGGGGGGGTGTGCAGTAGCGCACCGTCAGCACGTGCCCAGGTACGTGCTGTTGTATGGGGCGCGGCGAAAGGCCCGCGGCAAGCGAGTTGGTGGCTCAGGTGGGTACTGGGCTGCTTCAAAGATGCTAGGTCAGATGTTCGACACTCGCGCTACGCACTATTTCTGCATTTTTTCATGATTGCCGCGTTCTTTACCAATTTGCTTCCTACACATCTCCTACATATTTATTTCACTCTAAATTGTTAAATAAAGATCAGATTCGTGTTCAACGCGAAGTTTGGGCAAAAATGGTGACCATGACCTTACCATTAATCACCTTTACCTACTCTAATTTAACATACTTCAGCTTAATACGAAAAAGGATGTCAGATTCGTGATCACCATCCCAAATAACCCCCCTGGGAGAAGTTTGGGCGAAATCGGTGATTATGACTTCGATGGCTCTTGTCACCCGTGCCTATCGTAACCTACCGTAATTGACCGAAAATTGAAAAGCGGATGTCAGATTAGTGATCAGCACCCTAAATAACCTCCACGGGCAAGGTTTGGGCAAAGTCGGTGATTATGAGCTCGACATCTCTAGTCACCCGTACCTGAAGTAACCCGTATCTGTTGTAAGGTCATTGTTTAACATTCGCTGAAAAACCAAACACATTGTACAATTCAAAAACTGAGAAAAGTGAGTAAATCACAGCTTACAGAAACCTTTATTTGACAATTTAGAGACGAATGAATGTGTAGGAGATGTGCAGGAAGTAAGATGATTTAGACTGTCATGACATTTACGACACTACTTTCACGACTACAGAGGTCGAGGACAGGTCGAAAAAAAATATCGCCCAAACATTGCGCATAGGGGTTACTTGGGGTGCTGATCACAAATCTGACATCAGTTTTTCAAATTTCGGCCGATTACTGTAGGTTAAGGTAGATACCGGTGACGGTGCGATACTGTGCTCCCAATTTTGAGGGTCCGTAGCTCTTTGGGTTAAAGGACTCAGCAAAAGCGAAACATGTTTTTCTACTATATGAAGGGTGGAGATTCTGCTATCCATTTCCCCCATCCAGACTTACGCCTGAGACCCTTCCCTAGTTAGTCCTCTCCATAGCAGCAAAATGTGTTTTGCTCATCTCGCCTTATCCCATTGTGAAATCTTGTCCATGACAAGCTAAGCACTCGGTCAATTTTCCGTAATCGGGTGTGTCGCTCCTGAGGTAGAGAGGACACCTAACGTAGCGCACCCGTTTTAAACCATCGTGATTCTAGTATTGTATATGCTTAATGTGAATAGTTCTCGATGTAACACCACTCACCATGACTGAGCTGCCATGTGATGTTCGCTGCAATGACGACGTTTTTATGAACAGGCACAAAAATTAGCAAGACGTAGAGACTTGCTCCCATTGCGGTGCTTACACAGATAATGAGCGCTTGAATGAAGAGCTAAAAAAGCATTTTAGTGCACTTCAAGAACAACTAAACACTAAACTGTAAAATATCCAATCCTAGAGAGGTACACAAACGTGCGAAACTATTAATTTCCGTTAACAAAAAATAGCATGGCTCTCCAGCAGCTCGACTCCCTAGTGGCATCCACTGATCAAAAATGTGCTTGTTTTCCGGGTTTTCATGCCGTACTAGTCTGAAGTAAAGATTTCCGGAGGGAGAGCCTACGTCGGCTAGGAGGATGGGAGTCCTTATCTGGCCCTTTTTTGAGCGATGTGAAGAGCACTGAGAACTCCACGTCCTTTCGCGTCGCTCTGCAAAACGACTCCCTAATGTGAGTCTTACATCAAAAATGTGCTTGTTTCTGCTTTTTCGGAGTGAACTGGTTTTGATTTGATCTACAGGGTGGCTCAAAAAATGCATACACTGTTTGAAAGGCGATAACTTTGCTCACAGTAAAGGCACTGAAGAAGTTATATGAAGTTATAGTATAGTTATAGTTATAGTTATATGAGATTATATGAAAGTTAAAAAAGTAGAAATTTTCTGACCTATAAGCGGTATGGAATGCGCCATGCGCTCGTCTGATATTTAGCATTTTACACTCGATTGATTGTGTTTCGCTCGAATACTTGTTATAATTTCTTCACAAAGTGGCCGTTTCGATTGATTTGTGAGGTTAAAACTTAAAAACACACTACTGCGTTTGAAAAATGTAGAGTGTCCTAAAAAATGCAGGTACTATTTGAAAGGTTCTAACATTGCTGCTAGAGAACCTTTTAAAAATTTTAGAGACTTATATGAAAATACAGGGCAACAATATTGCTGTAACCTACGAGTAATCAAGATTGCGTTATGCTCCCTCCCGCCTGAAACCTTGCATTTTAGACTCGATTGATTGTACATGGGCTGAATGCTTGTTACAATCTTGTTACTGCTTGGCCAGATCAACTTGCACTGTGATTCTTTTAACGTTTTCCTTCGCCCAGTAGCTGCAGTTATGCCGGTTAACCTTCCCATTTAGCTTTAATGTTGCTTCATCACTCCACAGCTTCCGTCTTGTAAAATGGAGCTGCTGCTCGTGTTTAAATCGTGCAATCAATAAACTCGCATGTCGCATGCCTTTCACACGATTGCCTAGATTTAAATGTTAAAAGAAGCACAGCACACGTTAATCTGGCCAAGTAGTAAAAAGATTCTAACAAGCATTCAGTCCATGCACAATCATTGGAGTCTGAAATGCATAATTCCAGGCGGGAACATGGCGCAGTCTTGACTATTTGTACGATACAGTAATCTTATTGCCCTGTACTTTCATTGAAGTCCCAAAAATTTTCATAAGATTCACTAGCAGCAATGTTATAACCTTTCACATAGTACCTTGATTTTTTAGGAAACCTTCCATTTTTCGCAAGCAATAGTAAGTTTTTAAGTTTTGAACTTTACGTGAAGCACAACTCAATCAAAACGGCTACTTTGTGAAAAATCATAAATGTATTCAAGGCGAAGCACATTCAATCGAGTGTAAAATGCAAAATTTCAGGCGAGTGCATGGCGCATTCCATACCACTTACGTGTCAGACATTTTTATTTTCTTAACTTTTATATGAGCTTTTAATTTCCTCAGTACCTTTAATGTGATAAAAGTTATCACCTTTCAAACAGAGGGTTTCCCCTTCCGTGAGCAGAAATTGGCATGGTGAAACCACAAGAAGAAAATGTACAACATTATTGCTTAGAAGCGAGCTCGCAGTAAGGTGCAAGCGGTGCGAAATCACTCGTTATGGGCAAACACTCATTGTCTTGAGCTGAGCGACTGGGTTGCTCTCGGCCGTGCGAAGGCAGGATGAAGAGGCGATCAGCGCAGCGCAGCGGGGAAGTGGGAGCACGATGTTCGGAGTGACGCGATTCATGCAAGTGAGAGAAGGCATCCGGTGGGCCGAATTTAGTTGGTGTTCGAAGATCAGAGACGTTGTCGTATGGACCAAGACGTCGAAAATTAGGTGGGCCAGATGTAAAAAGTGTTTCGCAGGACAACAGCGGTCACAGAATGGATTCCACGGGATGTTAAAAAAACACCATGACGCCCACGCATTAGTCGAAGTTCTTTGTGAAAGCTCTAAGCGATGTGACACTCTCCGTGTCACTCGAGCGAAGCGAAGAGGATCCATTGGACCACTCTGGCACGCGACAGGAACGAATGGAGAATTTGTGATCCCTACTCGAGTAAATCGATGAGTAGACCATACAGGGGATTGTTTGGCGTGTAATGTCAGAGATGCATTACAGCTGGCGAACGGGCGCATTTGTCTGTACTCCAACAAGTTTTTTCTGGTACGTGCTTCATCCAAAAAGCTTTCCCAGAGGTACCATATTGAACGCAATGCTCAAATAGACCAACTTCGTTCCTTTGTTTTGGCGTCACGACTCTCCAGCCTGTACAGTGGTGCTAAAAGCTAATTTTCACTTACAAATATCGTTGTTGTGACCATCACCGTCAACTGAGGTATTTTATTCCTACTTCTCATCCCTAAACTGTCAGCGCATGATTGAAAAAGTAAATAAATCTGTAACCTGTGCTTGAACTTTGCTGATGTTTATGCTGGACACCTTGGCAATGCTCATCACATAAAAACACAGCACCGAGTAGAGTACAGCTAATATTACTATAACCGAAATATTATGCAGAGGCAACAGAATTGAAGTGTAGTAAGAGATTTCCTGAAACCAACTTTTGTTATCGACAAGGAGTTTCACGATTCTTATATAAAAGGAAGAGGTGCAGCAGTATTTTATCTGCTTCTGGATGCGTCACACATTCCGCTTTTACGGGCTGCCGGGGATATCTGAATGCGTATTCGGCCTATAGAGCGACTTGGCCAGACAAAGGAAAAGTCAGTGATTTATCACTGATTCCAAACAGGAACGATTGTTTGCCCTAGGCGCGAAACACGAACCAAGAATCTGGAATCGGGTGCGCACGACAGCCGAAGTCTCCTCTTACTGCGCTACTACGCACCTGTTCAAAGGCTTCATAGATAAGAATAGTTCAACAAGCCATATTTCACAAAGGGGTGGTTACACAGCTAACCTATTTTTTCTTTAAATTGCGAGTGCCCAATCTAGGCTTCATCCACTGCGCTTGCACGGGCATATTGATAGGAAAGCAATACCTTTAGCTTTGACACCGTCGATTATTAACAACAAAAACGCACTGACTTACCCAGACAATGTCGTCCGAAATAAATGGTGCAGGCACGAAGGCGGCTGCAGAACTGTTGAAGAGGGTAGGTCTAGTGACGAATGGGCGAATAACCATGACGAGCACACATAACATCATCCACATAAATGTAAGCTTTCCTGAGGAATATAATGGTATCCTGTGATCTCATTTACCTCTCGCTTTGCTTTTTATTTTTTGGGTACAGCATCACGATCTTATCCAAGATTCATTAGGCATGTAGGAAGAACTACAGTTTGAAAGTGGTAAGCTTATAATGTGGAAGTTTATTTGAAAGCCTTAAAACTAAATTTTACTTAAAAAATAAAATGAGCATTTCCTTTTAGCGCTATCCTTCTCATTGCAAGGTGCGAAGTAGACCTATTAAGAAAGGAAGTGAGATGGGTGCTGTAACAATGTTCAGGGCCCGGATTCATGAACGCTGCCCTACCCCAATTTACCTCGACGGCCACTTACAGGAAACTTACCTCTGTTTCTGGTTCAGGACCGCCAAAGCAAGGGTTATGTTTCCCTGCTAAGAAACTCACCTTCTAGGCACCACTGTCGTGTGGCGGATGAGTTGATGGAGCAGGATCGTTGCGTTAGCTCAAAAATTAGCAGGGTAGCAAAACCCTTGCTTTAGCGGCAAAGCCCCCGGACGCTCTAGCGAGATAGCATTTATCTCTAAACTTACCACTGACTTCTCGCTGCGCGTTCATGTAGTGGGTAAGTGGGGTGTGGCGGCAGCTTTTACACTTACCGACGGTAAGTCGTTCATGAATCCGTGCCCAGCTGTTCTTGTGCTCTCTTTGTTAGGCCATACTTTCTGTCGGAGCGGAATCGTGGCAGAGAATTTTGCAGAGCGACGAGAAAGCTTGTGGTGCTCTCAGTCTCACCGTACTTCAAGGAAGCACGATGGCAATCCACCCAGGAACAAAGCTAAACACCGCGCGCGGCACGAAAAAGTACAGCTCGCCGACGATGGACGCGGGAAGCTATCGCGCATGCCGATCGCCACTGTTGCGGGAGCTCAAGCCATACCTCCGGCTAGCATTCTAGTCAAAGTACGGTCTTCGTTGGTACCCTTACGAGCACTACTGCCCTGATCTCCTGGCGATCCTTGGTTAGGTGAAGTCGATTGCTGTCTCCTACTCTTTTGTGTACGTCTAATTGGTCTCAAAATCCAGTAGGGTTGAGGAGACCCTTGGTCGAGTGAGTTTGTTTCCTTTCAGGCTCTGAAGAAGGCGATCTCGCCGAAACGTAAGCCTAATAAACGCTGTTACCAACCTCGCCTAGAGTTCAAGGAAGAACTACTACGAATTCGACGCTAGCATTTAATTGTCTTAGCTGCCATTGTACGAATTATTAAGTGTCATTTAGCACATTTTTCTATATTCTTTTTAATTTTTACCTTCAACAGCGTTTGTACAAAGACAACACAGAATTCGAAGCGCTTTTCAAATAATCAACTGCACTAGATATTATTCTCAAACTACTTTCTTAAAGGAACCTTTGAAAAGAAAGCGAAATCCACGCATAGCGGGGATCATTTCCACCACTCGGTTGATGGCTAGCACAATGCAGGAGAATGTTGATCCGATCCAAAGACCTGAAAACTAGTGCTTTATAGCAGACTTGGAAAAACACAAATGACTCGTCCAGATATAAGAAAATAATCGAACTCCATCCAATATGGCCGGTAAACTGTCCAAAGGCGACGCTGCTGCAGAATACATCTCCAGTCTGAAAAGATCCAATCACTCTAACTCCGTGTTTAGATGCATAAATTTGTGCTGCCAACTTACAAAATCTAGATAAGAAGCAATGAAGGAACCTTCTACCACGTTTAGCATATCAACGACTCCATTAAAGAACATAAGTTGATAGCAGGGAATCTTCAGTAGCTTTCCGCGCGCCATAGCAATCAATGCAATCGCATAGGTTATCTGAATTGCTTGACTAAGTAAAGCAGGTAGATGAACAAGAAACAAGCTCTTTACTCCTTTTTAATTTAAATATAATTTATCAGCACTTGGCATCGCGGTGCAAAGAAATTGAAGAAATATTTGTTAAAAGGGGTTCTTGAAATCTTTGTGGAAAAAATGGTTGTTTGGTGAATACAGATTACAAAGGCTCACTAGAAATATAGTTCCGCTCGTTAAGAAATAGATGGCTTGATATTCATTTACGGAGCCTCGGGCTTTCCACTCATCTAGAGTCCTTGAGCTGCAGTTGTAGTCTTTCCCATGTATAATCCATGGAATGTTGAGAAAGAACACGTGCATCCTGAATAGCGCATTGGTTCCAGTATATATGTGCCTGTTACGTGAATCATTTAAGGAGGTGATTCTGACGAAAGTTGAAGGCAGATCGAAGGTCTAACCAGGATCTGTAGACCAAAATACAGGTATCTCGATTCGAGTGAAACACTACACAGAGTTATCTCCGGTGGAGGTTGGACCGTTGCCGGGATATTGATTCACTGACTTTGCAACTGACGGGAGCTTGCTTCATGTGCGTTCTCGTCGCGCATTGCTGCTGTGCTCGATGGCGTAGAGGTAGCGGCCAGGTCTCATGAATGGAAGGACGGGGTTGCGGCCCGGCTATGCTGCGGACCTTTTACTCCTTTCGCAAAACTCGTGTACACGATCTGATATTATAGCGTGCAGTGCTATTATAGTATGCTCATTATCCACATATGTATTTGCATATAACACACTCTTCAAACTACAGATTTCTTGCGATACTTGCGCGGGTCCCAACTTGTTTGCCACCTTGTTCGATCTTGAGCCAAAGTTGACCAGTGGACGAGCACCTTAATCGAGTCGATGTTAGAGGTACGGATGTTGCTCCGATGAGCGAGCGAATCTTGCCATCGTGGAGTAGCACGACCGAGTGGTCGTTTCTTGCTGAGTGGTGCCCAATGTACAGTGGCGGTACTGGTATATGGGTTCTCCCCTACCATGGTGTACCAGCTCGTAGCGGAAACCGGGATATCCGCAAGGATAAGGCCTGCCAAGCCTTTGACCAGTATCCGTGACTAAAGAACCCAAAGTGCCTCATGGTGAGTAGGCGCTCTCCTTGAGCAACAGGGACGCCCCAGCAAGGCTATACTGTGGAACCAATTATGCTACAACAGCAACTTCTTAAAATATTACTTCCAAAAAACCCAGAATACTACCTTCAAAGTAGGTGAATGACGGTCTGCCTCTATCCGGGCGTTCTTTCCCCTCCCTACGGACCACTTCATCCAGTATGCTCCGCCTACTCGGACGAGTCTACCTGCACGCATTGAGTTTAACAAGTCAGAATCCAACCTGCAAAGTAAGGCCATTGTTTGGAAACGGTCAGGGATAGCTGAAGCTCAGTTGAAGCTTTCCCATTTAAGAGAGAACTATTTTGACGATTTTACCTGAACACATTCCTATCGGTTCGTAGTATCCATCAAGGAGTCATTCGTGCCCCAAAACCTCACCACATCCCCTGTGGTTGCCTAAAAGATTAGTAGCTGCCTATGATATTTATTTATTTATTTATTGTGCGTGGTTACCCACGCAAAAACACAACAACAGAAATCAACCCAAAACACAGAGAATTCGAGTAAAAAGTAGGAGGATGCAATTAGTACAACACCATAGTCGACCAAACCAAACTGCTGAGGAACTTCCTGCAGATACCTGTCAATGAGGATTTCGCATTGCTCTATAGAATTTGGTAGACCGTTTTTCTTAGAGAATTTCAGGAAATCATTGCCAGCTCGATTTGTGAATAAAGAAGATTTTATGTTGTATTAGCCCTAGAAACTAGGATCTTCCACTGAGCGCCTCTTGTGTTGGAATGAGACATTGATAAGAATTCGTTAAAGGGAAGGCCATGTCCCCATGGTGTCCCCATGATATGTCCCCATGCACTTCTTCGCCTGCAGTCTCTCAAGAAGACAGTTCCGGGTATATGATCATACAGCCTCTGCTGTCGACAGGCACAGCCAGGCCGCCACGGCCGCACCGAGCACGAGCAGTCCACATCGGGCGCTTCATCTTCCCTTGCAACGCCTCTTTTTAAGGGGGGGGGGGGAGGTTGTAATCGGTTGCAGTCAACGTCCTCGCACGTCTTCTGGTAAGTCAACCATCGTGCCGAAGACATCGTCTAACGTGGCTAGCGGTTTAGAAAGGGTGCTAAAGACGTCGACCATCGTGCCTGAGGAATCAGAAGACGTGCAACAGTCGTCTACGTATGGGATTTGGATTTCAGAAGACGTGCCGAAGGCGTATGAATGCAAACAATGTCGACCAACATTATCGATTTTCTCTTACAATTTGTCGATCCTGGCGGGAGTCATGTGGTTATGATCTTCGACGAGGTCTTCAGAGCAGGGGTAAGGCAATCAACATCGATCGCTCTTATGGATCTCCTGATCGGTGTTTTCTTCGATTTTCTCCCAGATTCATCCGATCGGGACTGGAGACGCGGAAACGTTTTTACCGACGGAGTGCTTCACAGCAGATGGAAAGTTTCGAACGGAAGGCCAATCTCGAGTCACATTGTTGACTGTTGCTCAATAGTGACGTTACTTTCTTCGCCTTTTGGAGACGGTTAGAGAATGTGTCACTGTTGTACCCATTCCGTGTGGAAAAGTTTATGTTCAACATGAAGCAGTGGAAATCCTCTGACAATAAGGCTTTTCGTCAGGGGACTATAGTCGACCAGACGCCGAGTACTTTTCGAAAATTCGATTTTTGCCTGAGGTTGACCACTTGAAGATGAGGAATGAAAGCGCCTGCAGTCAATTTGGCGCTAGAGAAAAATGGGGGATCATGCTGCGGGGCATCTAGAAGGTTCTCCAAAAACCTAGAGCAAAGAAACTGATTAGCACACATAACGCCTCACTGATCCCGCTGTTGAACGAAGTAATGAGGACAGTGTGGAAGGCTTCGTACCGCAAAACTACTCACTTGATCTTAAGGTAGAATAAGGTTAAAGCACACTAAGTTTTTAAAATATTGCCTAATGTAGTGCTAGGAGGAGGGAAGAAAGCTATGCAAGTAGAGATGCTTCTGTCACGCCAACAGTTGTTCTGTTCTTCTCGTTGTGTATATCTCGTATTGCCTTTTTGGACAACTCATTGTAAATAGTTCTGTCTGCGTAGATTAAGTCCACGTACATTAAATAAATGAATAAAGTAGGGGGAAGGCACTTGATAATCCTTTTCATCATCATTCCTGTTCCAGGGGACTATCGCTTCCATTCGTGTTGTATATGCGGTTAGTGTCCTTATGTAATTTAATATTTTACAAATATATGTCGAATTTGTTCAACGTTTTGTTTCACGCAAATGTGATTTTTCATTTTCTCTCCCCAACTAGGAATCCTGTCTGGAGAACCAATTAAACCGATTATGAGGGGGTTGTGTAAAAGACATAAGCACAACAATTGAGTAGCATGTTTTCATTTTAGCAGAATTTAAATGAAAAGATCTCGAAGATCCCTCTCTCCAAAAATGTAGAAGCTAAAGCTAACTGAAATGGAAGTCGACTTCGGAGCGAATTCATATAGCATGTGGTATCGGAACCGATAAAACCGTATCCCGTTTCAAAAGCTCTTAAATTTGAATGCGCAAATGCCGGCTATGTCCCACCTTTCATAAACTTGTAAAACCGTCGAGATGAGCAAAAATGATGATAATGAATATGTATGAGGTCTTTGACATTTCTGATGTGGAACCAAACAGAGAAGCTTGAAGCGAATGCTTGTGAAATTTCTTGCATCAAATTGTCACAAGGCTAGGTGAAAATTCTGCGTAACCAGAGAATTAATGTTCGCAAAATTGAGCTGTGTAGATAAAGGTAGGCTGCAAATAAAATGGGAGTAGGTTTGAGAGAGAGTGAGAGTTAATTACGCATGGGAAGCGACAACCATCTCCCCTGCGAATAATTTTTAATTGGGATGGGAAATGTGTAGACGTCTACATCCTATTTTTCATAAACAAACATTAGTGGCCCTTAAAAAACGAGAGCTGCTGAAATGTTCCTTTCTTAATGTTTTTCTTCAAAACAACGCTCATGAACCATCGCAGTGTCTCAGTTTCTCAGCATTAGGAGGTTAGTGAATTAGACTAGCGATTCGCTCATTATTTAAATCAGTTGGAGCTGAAATATTAGGGGGGGCCAAAAGTAATGAGACAAAATGAAAAAAAATCTTTATCTCTTTATAACTCAATTACAACTCAACGATGCTGAGGAGTGTATTTGCCATTAAGGGCAAGGACCTTGCTGCCATCGCTTAGCCAACTTCCTGGTCCCATCCTTCCAGAACTGCTTGAGCCTGGTGTTGATCAACTGCTCGATATAGTTGTCAAGGACTGCTTGGGTTCTTGTGTCCCTTCCGACTAGGAAGTCCTGTAGGCTCAAGTAGTAGTGGTAGTTGCATGGAGAGATGTCCAGCGAATACGGTGGGTGAGGCATGTGAACGTAGCCCAGCTGGCCAAGCTTATCCGTGCTTATTTGTTCCCGATGGGGTGCGGCGTTGTCGGAGATGAGGACCTTCTTGAAGCGCTGCGAATGAATAAGAGCGAGTCGCCGACCCATCTCCTCTATTTCGTTCACCATGGCCTTGGAGTTCATCGCGGTGCTCTTGGATAACGGCTTCCGGTAAACCGATCCATGGGCGCAGACCCAAAAGCTCCAAAAATGCTTCTCGCCGTGAACATCTTGCCGTACGAAGGTTGGTAACAGGACACCAGGCCTCACCCAGACTCGCTGCTAGGCAGGGTTAAGGTAGAAGACGTACTTTTTTTTTCATCTTGCGTGAATATTGAGCCCAGGCTGCTCGGGGTTGGGAATTGGGGGAGATTTGCGCGACACAGGTCGACTCGTCAGACTGGGGTTTCGGCATGAGACAAGCTGGGGTTTTTGGCATGCTTTTGGAAAGGGCCGAAGTGGTAACTTTTCAGATGGGCTTCAGTAAGTAGCATGCAAACATTCAAATACAACAAGTACGAATTCAGACTCCAGCCACGAGATATATGGACACGGCATGGGGTGTCTCATTACTTTTGCCCCCCCCCCCCTAATAAACCTTTACTTCCCCATTATGGTCTTGCACTAACACTTCAAATGCAGCTTTTTAAAATAAAGGGCCAGTGCTCCGTGTCTTCCTTGGAAATAACTTAAGTGCGACTTCGTGGCTTCTGTCTTTATATATATTATAAATTCTTTCGTAATGGATAAATAAGAAATAAAAAAGGTCAGCCGTTAACAACCTCCTTATAGAATACGCCACGCATTCTATATTACGTCTGTGGAAATCGTGGAGGCCTTTTGAATAGGTACATAGCCACTGCATAGACTCACGCTGGGCGGCCGGTGGACAAGACAGATCCTTCCCAAGCATGTCTGGCATCGATCCACCGACCTTGGAAGAATGGAAGGTGTGGTTAGCCTGAGATGGAAATCCGAACCAACAACCTGGAATCAGATGCACACGACAGCCGGTGCGTCCTTCGAGTGTTATGACGCGCTCAGGTGGTAAAATTTCGAAAAAAAAATCCATTGGGCTCTATCATTATCTTAAGCTTCGTGTGGTGGAGATTTCAGCGGTTCTCGTTTAGCTGTGATACACCGGCTGCTATGATTCTTTAGATGTTATGAAAACAAACACAAATGTTAAGCATATGTCAAACATAAATTATTCTCTCAGATGAAACCATGAAAACCGAATTAGACGTTATAGAAAAATGCAAGCTAAAAATATGTAGAGCAGTGAAATAGTAATAAACGAGCGAAAAGCGTTAGCACAAGAACCGCTAGCATTTTTCGGTCAACCTAATATTGAAATCGTTACTTTAGTGCAAAGCATCCATGAAGACACAGTTCTTGAACTCTTCCTTTTGAGATGCGCCCTATGCTTTACTACAGGACATGGTGGTTTCACGCATACCTGCAATGAACTGCGAAGGCAGGCAATGAAAAAGTGAATTCTCTGAGCGACCCGGATCTCAGATCATGGAAGAGAACGCATGAATCGGCGTTTCAAGTAGCTGAGTCATCTGTTACCGTGCAATAATTCATCTAAATAAAGGACCTGCAATAAACAAAATCGCACTCAGTAGAATGAAACTGTGAACTGTAAACGGTACAACTCATCCCAAGGAAGAGGTGCTTTTAGCTCATTATAGCCGTTGAGTGCTCCTTGATGCCTATACGTTGGCGACCAGGGTTCTGACCCTGCATGGTGTAGCGACCTGCGAACTCTTTATTGCTCTACAAATAGACCTTGTTCTTGCAAATGGTTGTCCTTGCCGCTTGCTGTGAGTCTTGCGTTGTGGGTCTGGTTCCTTGCTGGTTGTCTTCTCCAGGAGGTTGCGTAGGCCACCGATGCGCATCTACTATATAAGGCGCTGCCCTCGGTGAGGCGAATCCAAGCAGGTAGGGCTGACCAGTGATGAAGGTATAGCAAAGCCTTTCCAGCGCCTTATATTGGACGTACCTCCTCGGTCTTACACTTGTGTTCCGAAGACTCTGTATGCTAGTGTTCTACCAGTTGTAAAAACCGCCGATTTTATCAGTTTGGTTCTAGCTAATAGTTGTGATATCTGTGCTTTTACTGGAACGTGGCTCAAGCCAAGCCAATGCACCTCATCTGTGCTAAGCAGCATAACTGCGGACTACAACATACATAGATGTGATCGGTCTAAAAAATGGGCGGAGGAGTGATTTTGCTCACTAGACGAAATCTTTCTTTTTCTCATGTTTTTAAGGAATCTGTAGAAGATGCGTACAAAATACTTTGCGACGATGTTTTCTACGCTAGTTCAAGTCTTAGGATGTTTATCATTTATGGAACACTTTCCTCTACAGCAGTTAAGACGGGTCCACTTTTCAAGGTACTGAGTGACTTAGCAGCTAATGAAAAACATGTTATTATTGAAGGTAATTTCAATATTTCTAAATTCCTTTACCCAGTATATAATCATAGAGTGGATTCCTGCGCTTCCATTTTACCCGTTAGCTTATTCCCAAGGGCCCTGTCGAGAGCCTTTGCGAAATGTAGAAGAAGCAGATCATGAATCAGCATTATTCTTCTATCTGTGAACAACAATATTTGTGAAGTAATATACAAAATTAAGTAAGCAAATTCCTCACTCACGCTAGCCTCACTTTCAGAACTGAGAAATAGAGGCTGTAACGGAGAGTTCTTTTTGTAGTGACGAATAACGTGCTCAGCTACAATAGCTCTCACATGACGTGTACCCAACATCTAAGGAGCACAATGTTGCATATTCTGCTTAAAGTGTTACGTATTGACGAACGAAACTCCAGAATAAAAATGCGTACTCTGGTTTTCAACGAACAAGAGACACTATGTCGCGCTATATCGCGACCCCTTTTTGGCTACGGATGTATTGCGGTCGATATTAGGAAAAGCAACTACTGAACCTTCGACGACACACTAGGGTGGTGTTTCTGGTAGCAGCCACTTCAACGATTACGTGGTTGTGTTCATATATCAAAGTTCGCACAGTTAAACTGGATTCAAACATATGACAGTGTTTCAGTGAAAAGTAAATAAAAATCATAGTCCTGCGTGTCGACTAAGGGAGAGATCACTTAACCTGCCCTCGCTATTAATGTGCATCGCGTTTTACTTTCTCCTTATGTCGCAAATATTTTCGATGTGTATTTTGACTAAAAAATTGGAACTCTAGCCGAAGTTTCACTGTGTGCCTTCGAGAAGCCTCTTTGTTCAAAACTTCTGTTTCGTCCTCTTCCTTCCGGAAACAAAATGGGTTTGTTACTAATTTATTCAAATGCACTGAACAATAAAATTCGTAATTACAAATAATACTCAATTAAAAAGCGTAATTCACATCGCTGTTTTAATTTCAAAGTCAGAGGTAGATATATATCCGTTTCCAAAAAGTGCTTCATTCCCTTCCAACAGTGAGTGCCGTCCAACCAGTCTAATATGCTGACTTTTTCACCAAGTTATTTTCTAGGTTGTTTCGTCTGAAAAATGGCTCAACATCGAAAGCTTATTGAATACATCAGATGAAACTAGCCTCCTAGTTTGGAAAACTTAACTCTTTGTGCAATACATTGCTAGGAAATCCTCGCAGGAGGACAACGTTTTTGAGCACTTACCTTTGGTAATTGTAATAACTGCTGTTGACCTGAATATTCCCAAAATTCCTCTCAGATTAAACAGTTTTAGTACTTCTCCACGAATTTTTTTGTTCACAACCATGTAAACAAGGCCGTGGATTCCTAAATACATGCGATGTTGCCACATACAGTACCGGACGCGTCTTTTGAATAGACGCCAAAAAACCGCACTTTTATGGTTTTTGCGTCTTTTTGCTATAACTCGCCCAAAATTCATCCTTTTGGAAAACCAAGAGTATATTTGAGCTCAGGAGATTGAGTTCTATCATTTGGTATATACATTTCATATGAAAGATCAAAAATAGCCAAAATTGAAAACTTGCGCTCCATTGGGAAGGCCGGCCGCGGACGAATTGTCGGCCGGAAAGCGCCAAAAACGGTTGCAGGCTCACAATTACTCTAATTTAAGGTTTTTTGAGAAACGGTTGGTACCGTTTGATTTGTCTCCTCGAGATCTGCACAACCATATATACATCTTCGCCAAACCTTGTTGTAACTGTTGCATTGAATTTTTATAAGAAGCAATTTTACGCAAACATTCCAGTGTCACTCCGTTTGTCCTATAGAGTGACAATGCTCATAGCAATCTTCATTTGCTGTCTGCTTTCAGTTGGAGATCTCAGGCGCTTTATTTCCACAGATTTCGTTTACTTTTAAATAAGCAAAGAACATAATATCAAAATGTCAACTCAATAGTATTTGTTATAGGAAGCCTGCATCTCATGGTGTCATACATGCTCGAAGCTACTATTCGGTGTATATGAAGCGCAGCATCGTTAATCATGTAATTACCACTTCCTCTGATATGACTGCGACAATTTTTTGAAAAGTGGAAAAGTAAAGGGTTTCTGTGGCAAAATGGGCGCAGGTCAAAAGTGTGTCATTGTTATAAACCCATTGGTTCTCCACTTAGCATTCCTATCATGTGGAACTCGCTTGCGATGGACGTCAACCTGTAAGACGGTCAAAATTTCCTATCAGCCTTATTTATAGCTATTTATTGAGCTTACCGCATTTCTTTTAAGAAATTCTCACACGGTCCATAACACTGAGCGATAATGAAACATTGAAAAAAACGTTGCACTGACCATGACTGATTTGCCACATTACGTTAGAGAAGATAACGATGGCTCTGGAAGCACAATAAAATTCCACCGAGACGTAGAACGTTGAGGCAAACGCCGTGCTTGTACAAATAAAGAGTGATTGAAGGAAGAGCTGAAGTTTTTGCCCATTAATGTAAAGGTAATTTCTTTGATATAAGATTCCATACAACAGAGCGACATGAATAAACTTCAGAAGAGTGGATGGACCGCGTTACATTCCTCTTTCATAAACTCGTACCTGCATCTGAGTCTTGTCGATCTTTCCACTCCTAATTCCTTTTATTTTAAAAACGTAAATGCACAACACCAAGTAGAGCAGGACTAGAATCAGTGGAAAAATTGCATCGTGAAGCGGAAAAAGCAACGGCGTATAGTATTCCACTTCCTATAACATCGAAGTTAGACTGTATTCACCTAGTATGGCGAAAGGTATTGGCGGACTCTAGATCACAGCGCTTTGGAAATACGATTTTTTCTTGAAAGGTATTGTTCACATAATTTTGTTGTTAAATTTTTATTTACTTCTGAAAAGTATCACTTTGTAGTATCTTCCAACATTTTCAGCAAAAATTAACACTCAATAAAGTAATCAGCTATGAAGGTTATCAAGCTCTTCAAATTGTGTTCCACTCGAATCGGTGTTCTCAACCGAATAGACGGCAAACTGACGTATCACTTTAACAACCTTTGCTTTCAGCGAACACAACACACAGGACTACTTCTTTCACCCCTAATAAAGTAAAATGAACAACTACTCTTAGGGAACCATTTAGGCGGGCTTCGTCCTTAAGACATTTCTTAGACCTTTCTCATTTCCCATAATGTTTTTACCTCTCACAATGCAGAATCGTCCAGTATTCCCTTAATGTATTGTAACTTTTTGAAGCGATTCATGATAGGAAAAAATTGCACACCCAATGAGGGTTGTCAGTGATAAGTGGTGCAAATAGAAATGCTGCTTCCTGGCTATTGTAGAACACCCCTCGTGTAATAAACGGTCGAACTATCCACACCGTGAGGCTGACAGCCATCCAAACATACACCTTTCTACCTGAAGTAAACTATACATATAATGTTCCTTTAACAGTTATTCCTAAAGTTTTCGATCAAAATAATGCACCTTTGAAAATAGAGCGATACATGGTCATTATAGGAATCATTTCAACAACCCGATTGGTTGCAACCGCAATACAGATCACTGAAGCTGCCATCCACGTGCCTTTAAACATACGCTTCAGATGCAAAGATTAACAGAGAATTTACTTCCTACTGTCCTTATGAGAAACTCACTCCAAACTGCGTGCCCGACAAGAAGGCTGAATAAGGGACTAGTACAGAACACTGCTCCTGTCTGAAGTTATTTTTTCGAAACGATTTGCGAATATGAGGTAAGGTTACCTACAAAATGGAAGTATGATGCAATAAGTGAGCCAAGCACAATGTCCAGCATATCGAGGAAACCATTGAAGAACATCAAGCGATAGCATGGAATATGCATCAGTTTTGCACGACATATTCCAATCATTGAGAGTGTGTAAACTGTCTGAAAAACTCTTTTAGATCAGTTTCTTGAATACTGCCTCAGGCTGACGAGAAACATTGGAACAAAGATCAATAGATAACCCGAAGCCGGTTTTCGTGATAGCAAAACGTTTGAGATTTCCTGTTATTGTGCAAAGATGGGGGTGCTGGACAATGGTGTTGTATTTCTTGTGAAATAACTCAGACAACAATGACATCTGTTCTTATTGTATTTAGTACAGTTAATAAATAGTTCTTGGCACTGGCTATCTCATGGACCCTATATCAGTGTTCTTGATTCTGGTTCGGCTCAGGCTAACCAGGTCTTTAACCCCTTCTTTTAAGAGTTGACAGGGATAAAAAGGATAAATTTCAGACTTGTCTATCGGCTGATTAGCTATTGTTATTGAATGGGCTAGGTAAAATTTAAATTAAACTTTAGGTTGTCCCCTGGACGAGACTGTATGGTAAATATATTAAAGTTGCGAACAATTGTGAAATCGTGGTGTTGCAGGATCCCCAGAACGCCAACAACGTAGGTTCTATCAGAGCCGTAATTTGATGAGGTTAGACAACCATCGCTTCCATTGTTATCTGTAACGAGGAGGATTAACCTGACAAAGGAAAGGATAGCATATCAATGACCCTGCTTTAATGAAATTATTATTTAACGACAGAAAAGGTACTACAGGTGATGGACAATGATTTATTTACTTCTTTCACCGCACATAATTTTGATGTTGCCACCTGATCAAGATCATTATAAAGCAACGCCCTACAGCAATTAATTCTTTAATAACATCAACCGTCGCTCTGGCAGGTGGCAAACATCTAACGCATGGAGATTCCGATAGTGTTAATATTGGTTGGTTTTTATAGAGCTTTTTTCAGAAGAGTTACAGTGCCAACCGAGTAGTACCGTGATGATCCAGGTCTATCAGTGGCTTCACAGATCGACTTTATGAACCAACTGATAACGGCAATAACATTGCGGATGGTGGTGCCCAATATGTTTCACTGATAAAAAATAGGAATCGAGAGCATGGAGGCTTGGCAGTATAAGTACTCACAATAAAGATTGTTCCTGTTACGAAGAAGTATATGCCTTGTTCGAGATTAACAGATCCTCGAGCCTTCCACTCCTCGAGTGTCCGCGAACTGCAGTTGTATTCGGTCTCGTTGAGAATCCATGGAATGTTGGGATGGAAGGTGTTCATTGCCCAAACTAAATCACGTAGACATTGTTATAAAATACAGCACAGGCATCCAACGTGGATAAGGTCAGCTATCCCTTACCCAACTGCCATTAAAAGCAGAAAGCACACTACAACATCCTCAAGAACCTTTCAAAAATACTATTACATGCTTCACTGTATGCTTGCGCTCGTATAAGTGCGTGATCATACTGTGGGATGGAGGTGATTCGTTGCATTCATTACCTTAGTTTATTTCAAAATGTCCTAAAAACTGTCCTAAATAAAGGTGTCATCCTTCCTTCTATAAATACAAACTTCTGTGGAGCATTTTCTTGAATATATGTCATATGCTTTGTGAGCAAACATGAACACGCTGAATGCATAGCTAGGTCAAAATAATTCAAGATCGTATTTGTTTCTTGTAATAAAAAAACATAATAATTAGCATAAAGCCTTCCTCTCTCGTGAAACATGAGTTCACGCTTCAAACGCTACTCAAAATAAACTCCACATCCTGAGAGATTAAGAAATTGTGGACAAAAAAACGAAGAGAAAGAGATTGTGAATAAGAAGGAAAAGGGAGAGAGAAAGATAGAAAAGCGCAGGAGAGTTTATAGCATTGAGTAGGATTTTGTATTAAGAGCTCCATGCTGAGTGGGATATCCCTTTTATACATCTCTGTGAGGATGGAGAACCGTGTCAAGCAAATGTAGTTAACAAGGCGGAGAGTTGCATAGATCGCTCTTGGGTGTGGAATAGCGAACAGCGACGAGTAGATCGAGGTCCACAAAAAACTGCGTAACTTGACAGCGTAACTTTTTCTCTGACGGAGTAAATTTACCACTTTACGCCGTTGGATGATTTACATCGATGCGTATGCGCCAGCAGGTCTGCGGTCTCTCTTATAAGGTAAGAGCGAAGACGTCGAAGTTCCCCTAATAAAATGTAGCGCGCATCCTTGTGAGTGATTGAAATCACATAAGTGTAGGCCTGATTCCAAATCGCACTTAGCAGTTTGCTCATTTGCAGTTTCTGCATAGGATCGGAAATGAGCCCTGATTCCCTTACGAAGGATGTCACTTTCAGCATAAAGTTCCTCTCCGCGGGTGCTACGCAGTACGTGTCAGCCCGCTTAATACTGTCGGCGATGCTGCCGCCGAAGCATAACATATACCAGACGTTATGCAAAACGTGTCCTAACTAGAGTTACTTGTGTTGCTGCAGGGCGAAGCTGCCTTCTTCCCGATACTAGCTTAAAGTGGATGGAGCATTTTATCCGGATACGTTATAAGGGGGGTGGACATGTTTTGTACACATCCACTCTTTGAGCTGTAATGAGTGCGGAATTACAGTCCCACATAATGTTTCGCAGTAGCCTTCGCAGATCTGCACGAATCGAACATGTGTCATGCCAGTTGCACCACAGTGACGGACTAGAACTGAGTATTCCGTTTTTCAAACTACCTGAACAAAAGTACAGAGGAAGCTTTCCAATGAAAACAGAGTTTCAATCAAAGCGACGCATAAACCTTCATCAAAGAAGTTCCAGTCTTATAGGAAACAAGCTGCTAAGTAATGTCATGCATTCAACAACATGCAAAGACCACCAACATTGGTGTGAAGTGGCGATAGATCTGAGGAATACTAAGCGGTTGACGGAATCTAGTAAGAGAATAATGGCGTTCAACCCAGCTATTCACCTACTTAGCGACTTTTTCTTCACATGATTCTTCACCCTCATAGGATTCATGTTAAGCGATATCACAATTTGCCTATAGCTCTCCTTCAAAATACTCACCAGGGAACTGGCTTAGGCGTATGTACCTGTAAGGCCCCGTTTATACTTCGTCGCGGCGCGACGCGATGTCACTTATAGTGGCCATATTGATTGTGCGACGCGATCGATCAATTTGGCCTCATTGCGTGGCCATCGCGTCGCGCCGCGACAAAGTATAAACGGGGCCTAAGGCAAAGATGAATACCGTCATGAGAATGTCTACCCTTCAAATAGTAGAAAGTAGCTTACATGATTGAATGTCCTTGAGCCAGGGAGTTTGGGGCTACTGGAAAAGGTATTGAATTGCACTGTCAGCACGCAATTAGCATGTTTGTGCGTGCCCTAAGTGAAGACAACGAACGTGTGAAAGATACCGGTGCAAGCACCTCGGTGACGCAGTGGGAAGTGAGGGTGAATCAAACGTACATGGTCAATTGTTCGATCCACGAGCCCTGCCAAATTTTTGCATTTTTCAATGCTCTTTCCTTTTGGTATCTATCTTTCAAACATTTCAGTGCATATATTCCACTATAAGTTGTGAGGTCCTTACCTCTTCAGGTTCAAGGATTTTGCAAAAATGGGCCTTACTTTCCAACAATTTGAAGGGGTGATATTTTCATGATGGTTCTCATCTTCACCATTCAGACATACGCCTGAGACAGTCCCTGAGCAGTTTTTACTTTCTTTCTTTTTCGTTATTTATTACTCACAGTTTCATGTTTTCGATTATCTTTCTTTCCCAGGTGGCGATGTCCGTTCCTCCACGTGGTGCCACTGGAAACTGTTCGCTTCTGCGAGCTGAACTAATCACACATTCGAGTACAGTCCACAGGCCCTTGCGACAGGCCGGCCTATGGATATCCCATGTCACATCGCATGTTGATGACATTAAGTGAGTATCGAGGTATTGCTATGGCGTCCGCTGGTGCTGACGCGCACTCGCAGAGCCCGGCAAGTTTGAGAAGAATGCGAGCTCCTGATTCGAGGACGGCATCGGGAGTTTCTGAGCTAGTCTCAAAGTCCCGTAACGTGAGTAAGACCCTAATAGCTACGCCGAATATGGGTACGTGACGGATCGCTCGCGCGAGTTGGCAGAAGCAATGGAGCAAAGACGAGTCGACTTATGTGCGGTAGAGGAGGCGAGGTAGTTCTGTTACAAGACAAGGGCTATAGGCGGAGGCTTTATGGCCGTTCTGTGCGGCAGTCTCAGGGGTGTAATCGTCTGCGAACTTTTCCGAAACGCGATTACAGGCGTGAAACGCTTTAATGATCGTTTGATGAAGGTGGCAGTTGCTGCTGAATAGCGTAGGTATCACTTCTTCTCTGCGTACACTCCACAGTCTGCTCTGAGAGAGCTAAGGATGAGTTTTTGACCCTGCTTGATGAAAAGGCAGCAGAGGTACCGTCATAAGACGTTGTCGTTATTGCAGATGTCCTCAACGGTCATGTTGATATTGCCAAAGATGGTAACAGCATTCAGGGCGGTTTTGGATATGGAGTACGTAACGCTGATGACAAGCGACTTCTTGACTATGCGGACTCGCATAACTTTATCAATGCGAACACTGTATTTCGAAAGCGTGACTCGCTTGTGTCTTTCTATGGCGGATTACCAAGGCACAGATCGACTTCATCCTTTTCAAGAATCGCGATCGAAGGCTGGTCACAGATGCGAAGGTTGCGCCGTACGAGACTGTCGCCGGCGATACTCTCGTACGGTACAACCTTCGTCGCCATACAGTTTGTATTTTATACTTTTATATCTTTTATTTTATAATGAATTCTATCGAACAACAGTTAGACACTGCAGCTAGTTATAAAACCTTCCATAATCCAGACATCAGTCTTATTTTTGTAGCGGCAAAAGCAAATAAAAGCTCTCTTTAGATTTGTTTGCGTGTTACTCGGAGGTACAAAATGCCAAACACGTGTGTGTGTTACTCGGAGGCACAAAATACCTTATACGCATGTGAGCGAATATCCAGGTCGACATGACTAAACACTATAGAACGTTGCGTTGCTGTTCCCTGTTAACCTTTCGCTATTTGGGACAGGGCTTGAGAGTAAAGAGAAGCTCACGACAAAGTTCTTTGGCAGCAGTAGATGTGATTGTAGGTACATTTTTTCTCAGTGGTATTGTGCAGTTTACTTTGCATAACACTTTCCGAAGCTCTACCACATATAGTTCTCCAGCAGTGCGACAAGAAACAAACTACGCTTCAAAATAACTAACTAGCTTCAAAAAAGCGCAGTCTTCTTTGAAGAGTACAACCTCAGTTTGGGGTTTGCACATTTTCAACCACGCTCGTTGTTCCGAGTCTCGAATTCTTACAAACTCTAATTCAGAACGTTCCGCAATCTAATTGCCACTCAGACTAAAGTAAAATTAGTGAACACAGAAATGTGCTACCTCTCCAATTCCGACTGAACTCTACTACAGTCTCTACTGCGTTCGGCTGAAAGCGCTATTGTTGTGGGGAAAAGTTCTGGAAAACCTCAGCGTGGTGACTTCGCCCTGTCCTCGCTTGCTTCTCGCCCCATCTGTATGTAATATTCCCTTGAATCTTATATAGCATTGGTGCAAGAGAGGGCTCAGTGCAACAATGAGCTAAACACACCTGCTTTGGAAAAGAGGCAATGTGGAGGTTCTACAGTAGTTTCACGCTGCTGACAGAAACGCAGGTTATATTGTAGAAACTTTTTGAAGGAATCGGCGCTGGTAGCTCATCAGCATGAAGCGCCTACTCTCGCATTTTTCCCGAATCAAGGCTTGTGATCCGGGTCAGTCAGGTTCATCAAATGTTCCATCACTACGGATTTATGAGTTGTTACTTTGAAAAGGTTAAAACCTTACTATTTCATTAAAAGGTTGTCAAAATTCATTGTACAGATCAAAGTCGCCTTTACATGTGTATTGCCTAACCTCACGGAACGCCCTAAAAATAGACTGAATGGCGCACACTAGGGTTACCATGGCAGGATGAACACACGATCAGCGTCGCGCAGCGTGGAATCGAGAGGACGATGCTCGGAGTGACACGACTCACGCAAGTGAGAGAAGGTCTCCGGAGTTTCGAGCTTCGCCGACGTTCGAAGATCAGAGACGCTGTCGCGTGGGCCAAGTTGTCGAAAATTAGGTGGGCCGGCCACGTAATGCGCTTCGCGGACACCCGCTGGACGAGAGCCGTTACCGACTGGATTCCGCGGGATGTCAAGAGAACACCGGGACGCCCACCAACGCGTTGGTCGGACTTCTTCGTGAAAGCCCTGAACGACCGATATGACGCTCTTCGGGTCCCTCGAGCGAGGAGGATCCATTGGAGCACTCTGGCACGCGACAGGGACGAATGGAGACGCTGCTGGTGCCCGCTTGAGCAAGTCGATGATCAAGGGGATGAAAGTTGATACAGGTGATAATATTCGTCGCTGCCGGTGGCACTGAGGCCTGAGGTAGAATTGAAAATTGAAGAATTGGTTCGCAATGGCACCCGTGAAAGAGTTGAGCATGCAGAGTGTGCAACGCCCCCGGTGGTGGTATCGAAGTCAGGGAAAAAATACGGATCTCTGGTGACTGAAAAGTTACAGTTAACCCACAACTGGATATAAACGAGTAGTCTACCAAAACCCGACGATTGTGGAAAGAAAGTTTCAAAGTTTCTGACGTTTATACGCAGATAGAATTAGAAGAGGAATACCAGAAGTATACGACGATACTCGGCACCTGCTATATTTCAAAGAATAATGGAAACGACTTCAGCAGGAGTAGAAGGCGTCCTAGTATATTTGGATGACATCACGTTAACAGATCCCGATGATGTTACTCACCTGCGCCGCTACGCGAAAGGTGGTAGAGAGATTACATAATACAGGATTTATGTTGAAAAGTAAGAAATACGAGTTCCAGTCGACGCGTTCGCAGCAGCTGCTTTCGTACATGCGACGGTGGTCCGCAGCAGGGGCTATGGCGCGGCGGTGACAGCCGCAGTCGCTATGACCATTCGTAAGTTCGATCCGCTTCCCATAAGGGATGTATAATACAGAAGAACAGAATGGTAGTGCCGGAGAAATGTAAGGCTCAAGTGCTTAAATTATTGCATAGTAGCCACTATGGCGGGATCGCATTATAGCTTAGCTAGAATGAATGTTATGGTTGCCGGGTATAGATCCAGCCATTGAAAAGCTGGCGAAGGAATGTAAAATTTGTACGACATTGGGGTAGAATTCAGTGCGTAGTTTCTTGCATCTCTGGGAAGAGCCACAGAAGGTCTGGCAGAGATTGCACATAGACTTCTGTGATGCGAATGGAAGCAAGTGGTTGATAGTGGTGGACGCCAAGTCGAAGTGGCTGGAAGCAATTTGCATGCGATCTACTACGACAGAGAAGAGAGTGGCAAGGTTGAGAGACATTTTCAGCAGGAATGGTTTACCGGAAGCTGGTTATTGGACAATGAAACTCCCTTTAGGTCGAAATACTTTCGCACATATTGCGATTAGAGGGATCGAACAAACGCTCCCCCTCCTTGTAATCCGAAATCTAACTGAGAGGCAGAGCCGTTTGTACAGACATTCAAAAACGCGCTATACAAAGGCCTTAGATTGGGCAAGAGCGAAGAAAACGCTTCGTGTGATTTGCTATTTGAATACGGAGCAGCTCCACACGTAGCCACGAACGAAACACTGGCAAAAATGCTAATGCGGAGAATTCTGCAGACCACCTGGATGTGTTGAGAACTGATGGTGAACGGATACCTATGAGCAGGTATCAAAGGCAGGTGAAAAGTGACTGCGATAAAGGGAAGAATGATCGACTGTTCAAAGTCGAACAAGTTTTGTTCGCAATTACAGTAATATGGTTGAAAGGCGGCTCCCCGGAATTATGGTAAAACATTGCAGAGCAAACACATCATCATCATTTTCATTAGCGTCTGTCCCGCTTGGTGGCGGGGTCCGCTCTTCTGGTGTGGTGACGCCAATTCTCCCGATCAAATGCTTGATCAGGGTGCACACCAGCCATCTCTAAGTCCAAGCGCAACGTATCTAGCGAACGTTGCTTCGGGCGTCCTCTGGGCCGCTTTCCAGGGACCACAAGATTCAGGCCAATCTTACACACGGTGTCGTCGTTAGCGCAAAGGACGTGGCCGTACCATCGAAGACGAGCTTCGCGCAGCTTCTCGGATATCGGGGCGACACCGAACCTCTGTCGTATGGTGTCGTTACGAACGCGGTCCAAACGCGTAACTCCAGCCGTCCACCGTAGCATCTTCGTCTCCATTACACTGAGGCGGCTTTCAAGTTTCTTCGTCACGGGCCAGCACTCAGCACCGTACGTCGCTACTGGGCGGACTACTGTTCTATAAACCTTCGATTTGAGGTGCTCAGGTATTGTCCTGTCGCAAATCACCCCAGTCAGCGAGCGCCATTTGGACCAGGCTGCACACACACGCGCATTCACCTCCATCTTTAAGCTGCCATCGGACGTGACTGTTGACCCAAGATACTTGAAAGATGTCACTCGTGAGAGCTCAGTACCATCGATCTTAATAGATCCGTGCTCATTCACATCCGTCGTCAAGTATTCCGTCTTTTTGACGTTTAGCTTGAGACCGAACAATGCCAAACGATCGCACCACGTCTGTGCCTGTCGCTCGAGTTCGGTTTTGTTTTCACATGCAAGCATGACGTCGTCAGCATACAGCAGCGTCCAAGGTGCCGCCATTTGGAGATCTCGTGAGATTGCATCCATCACGACCACGAAGAGCAGTGGGGATAGCGCAGATCCCTGATGCACCCCTACAGAGATGGGAAACTCCATCGAGGTGCCCGCTGGCGCTCGCACTCGACTCCTTGGGCAAGAGTATAAAATGCGCACCCACTCAATAAGCTCTTCAGGGATACCATGTTGTCGTAACGCGTACCATATAACATCTCGCGGGAGGCGGTCGAAGGCCTTCTCCAAGTCCAGGAAGGCAAAATGCACCGGTTTCTGTTCTTCGCGGTGCTTCTCTAGCAGAAGACGAACGGCGTGAATGGCATCAACGGTGCCACAGCCAGATACGAAACCACACTGATTCGTGGAAAGCTGTACGACATCCCGGATACGTCCGTCGACAATTCGCTCAAAGATTTTCATGGTGTGCGAAAGAAGACGAATTGGACGGTAACTGGCGCAGTCTGCAGGACTGCCCTTCTTCTTCCAAATCGGGATGGTCGTGCTTTGCTGCCAACCCTCAGGCACTTTCTTCTCAGCAACAACCTGATTGAAAAACGCAGTCAGCCAGTCAGCAGGGCACCAGCCCTTCGACTTCCACAGGTCAGCTGGCAGGTCATCGGGACCAGTGGCTTTGCCTGACTTCATCTTCCTCAGGGCTGCTTCAGTTTCGCTCACTGTGATCTTCTGAACGGGACCGTATACAGGTGATGCAAAAGGAACAGCAGCATGTTCAAATTCTACATTCGAGATTTCCTCGAAGTAGTCGTGCCATCGCTTCACAGCCCTCTTACGATCCATCAGAAGATGACCGCTCTCGTCATTAATGCCAAAGAACTTCTCAATGTCTTCTGCTTGGCGACAGCGAGCTTTGGCGAGTCGGTAAATATAACGCTCACCATCGCGCGTTTAAAATTTTTTGCTGACATCAGCGTAGTATGCGGCTTTAGCAGCGGCCACTGCCTTCTTTGCCGCTTTCTTTGCTTCTCGATAGTTCCGCCAATTATGGACTGTTTTATCACCGATAAACACGTGATAGAGCCGTTTCTTTTCTCGGACTTTCTCTCTGACATCATCAGTCCACAGCCATGCCTGCTTGTCGACCCAGCGTCGTCCAGGCTTCGTTGTGCCGAGTTCAAGGCGTGCAGCCCGAGTTATCGCATCGGTAGCGTCCTTCCAGGTTTCGTCGACAGTTGTCACTGTCGGCAACCGAATGCGAAAAATAACTGCCGCCTCCTTCTCTTTCAGTCGCCACCATTTGATTCTAGCCGACCCACATCGCTCGACATGTTTACACCTCGAAGGTGTGATCTTCAGCGAGCAGATCAGTGGACGGTGTTGCGTGGCAACCGTCTCATACGGCACGGTCTTCGCGTCTGTGACAAGGCCTTGGTCGCGACGCCTAACAAGGACATAGTTAATCTGCGTTTTAGCATTCCCGCTATAAAACGAGATGAGGTGGGAGTCACGCTTTCTAAATTTGGTGTTCACGATGGTGAGGTCATGTGAGTCTGCATACTCAAGTATACGCTCACCATCGGCGTTGCGCGACCCATATCCAAAACCACCATGACAGTTGTAGCCGTCTTTCGTTGCTCCGACGTGACCAATAAGGTCACCTGCCACAACAACCATATCTTGTGACGGTACTTTCCGCTGTCTTCTCATCAAGCAGGGACCAGAACTCGTCCTTGGTTTGCTCGGAACAGCCTGTCTGCGGAGCATACGCAGAAAAGAAATGGCACCGTCGCTCTTCTGCGGCGACAACAATCTTCATCAAGCGGTCATCGAAACGTTCTACGCTTGCAATCGCATCACGGAAACGCTCGGAGACGATCACACCGACACCACTGGTGGTCCTGGGACTTCCACATAGAACGGCCTTGAAGCCACGTCCTATGTCCCTTGACTTGCTGCAGGACCACCTCGTCTCCTGCACCGCACAGAAATCTATCTTTTTTCGCTCCAGTGCTTCTACCAACTCGCACGAGCGGCCCGTCAACGTACCCACATTCAACGTTGCTACAGAGCAAACACATATGAAGTGGATATTGGGCTTGCTCAAAGAAAATTTCATGTGGATGAAATGAAAAACCGTGCGATACTGTGGGAAGAAATTTATGGACCAAGACGACATTATATAAAAGAGGGGTTAGAGCAGCGAGATATCGCCAAAGGGGCTGAGGCGACCACATTAAAGAGATCTAATAGAAGCGAAAACAGAAAGAATGCATGCGAGAGTTTGTGGAGAAACGAAAGAAAGTGAATCAGTGACAGTGATTCGAAAACGAGGGTTAAACAGTGATAAGAAGGATAGGGATAAACGGTCTTATATAAGCGAAGGAAATGGCGAGTATGGTTATTTCTGTATGTGGAGCCTTCAGCCGGCAGTCCAGCTCGGCACGTCGTCTAGGGAGACGGACCGCCGATCTCGTCGTTTAGGAGCCCCCAATGATTCATGATGCCACCGCCCGCTATGGGGTCTCAGCCATGGGCAAATATGGGCCCGCCGGTGGTGAGTAAGCGGACTATGGTCTCAGCAGACCACTACAGTTTCAGCAGGCCATTGGCCACAACAACCCAGGCGGCGGTGAAAAGGGCTAACAAAGCCCTTGCGACTGTGTGGAAAGAAGTTCAGCAGTGCAAAGTGCGATTTGGAGGACGAAATCGGAAAGCAGAAGCCACTCGTGAGACCGCAGTAGCCGACCGACAAGTCGCCGAAGAGGTCGCACAGCAAGCCGCTCGCGGGATCACAAGAGCCGCTCAAAGAGTCGCCGATCATAGCGTGCAAGAAGCAAGAAGTCGTTCCAGCAGTGGCCGCGCAAGTCCTTTGGCTGAATGCCGAAGGCGAGTTTCGCACTAGCCGTGTGCGAATTAAAAGTATTCGTAGAAATAAACAGTTTTTGGTTAATTGTATTGTTGGTGAAAACGAGGAAGTAGAGGGAGCCAGACTCGAACCTCCTCGGGCTGCGTGACCCCTCATCTCCCCCGATAGAGTGAACGGATTGGTCACTGGGGGGGGGGGGGGTGAAGGGGTGAGGGATGGAATGGAGAAGAAAGGGTGTTAAGAGCGACAGTGGTAGCGATTAGGGAGAACCTATATAAACCCTCTTTTCCTGAATAAACATGTTAAAACCCTCTTCATGTGGTTCACACAATAAATGGCGATGAGGCCGGACTCCACAAGAAGAAATCGTGGAATCAACGACTACCAGCACCAGCAGCAAGTCAAGGAGCAAAGAAGAAAGACGACTACAGAAGTACAAGAACGAATGACGGATGCGTAGCGACCGAGACGGCCGATGCGGCTAGGAGTGGAATGGAAGTTAAAGCTTCCACCACGATGCCCACGTCGGACGACCCGACAGGTCAGGACCCCTATATGGACCGCACGCCCGGCCCGTATGTGCCGGGTTCGTCGTGGAAAACATGGTGGAAAATTTTTTCAAATTTTTTGATATTGAGAAAGGTAGTGAAAGAGAGGGATCAGCGCTGATCTTCTTACCAGAAGTGGGCGGATCCAACTACGGGTTGTTGGAGTCCCTTCTTCAGGGCCGTGAGCTCGAGGAGGTAACCTTGAGTGAGCTCAGGGCCGCAATTGAGGAACATTTTCAGCCTAGGAATCTGATCTTAGCGGAGTGATTTGCACTAATGTTCAAAGTCCAGAAGCCAGGCCTGCATGAGTTCTATGCAGTGCTGCAGAAGGCTGCAAATGGATGCAGCTTTGACTCTATCCAAAGCCACCGAGACCTTCGTTACGATGGTTTTCAACGGTTGTTTTGCATCGGTGGAAACTAGGGCACTGTTTTTGCCCTTCTCGATGGTCCGACCTCTGCTATCTATTTTCAGTGGTTTCTTCTTTCCTGGTTTAGGACAGTGGACTGTGCCTCTAGTCGAGGTCGCCTAGAGCGCGTTGAAGCACATATTCGACTCCACTTCATCCTCATTGTCGGAGCAACCGGGAGGCTCAACGCACGCATGCACTTTGCGTGAGATTTTTCTTTCTGTCCCTACCCGCTTCTTGCACGCTGTCGCATAATGGCATTTCTTCTTACAGAGCTTACAATATGCTCTAGCTTTTTTGAAGCACTCATAACCTACATGTCCCAATGCATGACAAACTCAACACTTCATCTTATCCCGACCTGGGCCCTTGCCCGGTCTCCGCAAACTCCTATCTTGTGTTTGTGGGCGCTTGGACACCTGACTGTTGTGCTGAGCATACATGATGGACAGACCGATGCTGTGAATGAGAGCGAATTGAGGACACTAACTGTGGGTGCCCTCCTTAGGCAAATATCTCATCGCATCTCTGATCCTTTGACGCTTCAGACGCTGAATATAGTTAGCAAAAAAATATCAAAGAATTTTTCAGAGCACGCGGAGGCCGAAGAGAGGAGAAGGTCTCTAGTGATATCGAGCGTTGAAGAGCCGTCGGACAATCTGCCCGCTTCTGAGCGAAGGGCTGATCTCAAAACTAAGGTTCTGAACGTCCTTGATGTTCTGTCGGTGGATTGTGAGCCTGCCGAGATATAGAATAGGCAAGCCCGACGTTTCAAGGCCACGTCTAGTTGAAGTCGTCCTCCCGTCTCAATCCCACTGACGGCGAGCCCTTGCAAACGAGGAAACACTTCGTGTTGCAGATTTGGCAGGAGTTTTCGTGCGGAGAAGCATCACCACGAAGGAAGGAACCGGGGAGTATGAATTGAGGCAGTATTAATGAAAAATAAGGAAAAGACAAGGAGAGAGTGGGTTGTCAACAGTAGTCAGCTTAGGCGTGTTTCCGAGCTTCCCAATACGGCTTCAGGAAACGCCTAGGTGTGAACGGTGAGTCACCCCCTCTCTTCTTACCTTATGGATGCTCGAAGTCTTGTCAACAAACTCCTCTACTTGCATCACTTTTTCTCTACTTGGGTCTAAACCGGACATGGTTTTTCTTTCTGAAATTTGGCTCAGTGGGAGGATTAATGATGAAGAACTCTAAGGCAACTTGCCTTGTGTTATACACCACTCTTACCGACGCTATGGTAGAGGAGGTGGCGTTTGCTGTATTTTCCGCAACACCATCAAATCCAACATGCCTAGCAATAGACTGGTCAACTCGTTCTCCTTTATGCCATTTATCAGCTAATTTTCTCACGTTCTTCCACGACGCCGACTTCGTTCAATTCGTCAATGAGCCAATCATAAAGGCAATATTTTAGAGTAATCCTCTCTACATCTCCTTTAGTCTCCAAAGTTTGTGCGTTAGCTCTATATGCCACCTTCGACCATCACTTCCTTCAACTTAATCTGTGCTCTGCGACTTCTACCTAAAATGCAGCTACCAGACTTTACCTGATTTTCTCAATATTGACTCCAGCTCGCTCAGACAGAGACTTTCCGAAGTTGACTGGTTTTACGTTTTCGATCACCATGCAACTAAAGATGATCTCTACAGAAGACTCTGCAAAGTCATTTACGAAAAGCTGGTGCAGTTTTGTTTTAAGAGCAAACAGCGGTTTGAAGCAATGTAACATACAATGTAGCACATTTAAAATTTGGTGGCCCAAAAGAAGCGTGTGTTTCGAACGCTAGACAGCACCTACTGCCAGTCCATTTGCAGCAGCATTGATTATCATCTGAAAAGATTTTAGGATCAGCGTGAACCTAGATTGGCCAAACATGCTTCACTAAGAAGGTTACATTTCCACATACGCAGTAAAATCAACTCAACTGGCCATCTTGCAAGCATTGTGGATATTGATGGCAGTGTTTACCCCTGCGAACACAGCAAAGCTGCTACTCTGAGCCGCTATTTCGCCAGCGTTTTCTCCAATGAATCTGCTGATCCTTCCACATTGAAAAAGCGACAATTTCAGGAGTGGTATCTCAAACGACACTTGGCCACCCTTTCACTAGCACCTTCTTCCGATCAGATGATGTGTACAGGATGCCTAAAAGCTTAAGCCTCCTACAACAGAGCCTTATGATGGGATTCCACCAATTGTTTTGAAGACGAAAGCCTCACCAGACTTGTTTATTTTCGGTTACAACGACATGTTTTGGTAAGAGCATTGCCAAATTATGAATAGGATTTAAAACTATTAGGCTTGAAATCTTAACTACACAGAAGGGTTGCCGCTGATCTGTCGTTCTGTTCTAAAGTGCTTCCTGGCGAGCTTAGATGAGCCTTCTTGTAAGAAAAAGTCCTTGAACATTTATTTATTTATTTATTTCCTTACACATATTTATTTATACAAAGATTTCAAGCCTAATAGTTTTAATCCCCTGCTCTATCTATCAGTTTTGCTCCATCACCCTCCCCATCCCTCTAATAGAAACAAGCACTTCCTTCAGAGACTTCTAGTTATTGAAATATCAAGAGCAATTCTCGCTTCGAATTGTCCTCATCCTCACCAGATCCTTCGCCTTTTCCTTTCCTTAACTTAAGACAGATTGAGTCTCATTCCACGAATACTTTGTTACTTCCCACTTCCGTACTAGGAGATATCAGACGTGTCTCGTTCAACTGCTTTCCTTCAACACACTAGCGGGCACACACTTTCGCGCTCTAGCGCGCCCAGCAGCAAGGCGCGGCTACCGCGCGCGTATGACCTCACAAGCCGACCCGGTCGGCAGCAGTCGGACCGCGACAACTCGTCCAGTTTCGTCGCGCACCGTGCGCGACGTCCTGGGGGGGGGGGAGATTTTTGCATCGTTGGTGTAGTGTCTGCCCCCATGAATGCCTCTAGTTGCGAGCCCTTCTCGTGCGGATGAACACAAATGACATACTCCGACGCTATTCTCACTTAGCATATAGGGGAAGGTGAGCAACTTTGCATAATGTGCTCAACATGTCACGTAATGGTAACTGGAATTCCAGAGCAAAAATGCAAGAATGCATACGAATAGAAGACAATAGGAGAGCCCGCCCTCCCTCTGACCGGGCGGGAATGCTGTACGCCATTACACCACCGGCGCCGTTTGATCGAACGCAACATCCACGTGCGGGTTCGAGTCCCGCCTGGCGCTAGAAGTTTTGATCGCAACAAAACATCGTCGCGACAGCTTACTACCTCGATACCAGCCACTTGGGGCTTAATGAAACCGATTTGAACCGATTATAGTTATGTTCGGGTAACATATCTTTTGCAACGTTGTTCCAGTTGAGCAGTACGGTTTTGCAAGGAAATGAAACTCCGTCGCTAGTGCTGCGTCTTGAACAAGCGGTGGTCAGAAATAGAAATCACATAACCTACACCTACTATTAATTGCATCGCATTTTGCTTTGTTACTCGCAAATGCTCTTGATATGTGAACTGCCTGAAACTTGCTCAAATTGCAGCTATTGAAATCCTGTCCAAGGATTTAATGAGTACATTCTAAAGGTCTCTGCGGTCAAAACTTTGCCTGATGTTTGTCATCTTTCCTTCGGAAACAAAATGTATTTCTTCCAGATTTATTTAAATGTACCGTACACTATGTATGACAGAGAACATCGTTTTTAGTTTCTTTTAAGGATAGATAGGTAACAGTATTCATTTGCAAGAGAGACGTCCTTTCTTTCCATCTGCAGCTGCTGTCTCAGCCGTCCAACAAGCAAGTTAGCAATTTCCCATTCTTAGTTTTTTCCATACGTGATTGTTTCCTCTGAAAAAAAATGACGCGAAAAAATATTGTGAGTACTTTATACGTTATAAGACAATTATTTTATGTTAGGATAGTCTCCAACTGAAGAAACGTCTTCGAGCACTTACCTCTGGTTATTGAAGTGACCGCTGTTGAGCTGAATGTTCCCAATATACCTTTCAGGCCAAACAATTTTAATACCTCTCCACGAATTTTTTTGTTTACAACCATGTAAACGAGACCGTGTATTCCTAAATATATGTTGTTCAATAACATTAATAGGTGTAGATGCATAAAATTTTTATAGTAAACAATTGCAGCAAAAATTCAATCTAGAATAAATACTCTTATCCACCAATCTCTTTGGTCGTGGTATTCCCTCATTGTTTGATCATGTGTGTCACTAGTTGAATTCGGCATACCTGCTGAGAAGTCAGTCCTAAGAAGGATAAGAAAACTTGAAGCTTCATTTGTCGTACAATTATGACTAAATTGTTGTCATAAAAAATGTGAGTTCGTGAGTTGTCAATGTAACTTGATCAGGGAGAACCGAAGGAGGCGCTGGCCGCATTGGTAGGCATTTCAGCCCTGCAAATTAAGCATTGGTTGTCTCTGAATTGACTAGCCGCAAAAATAGCATCAGCATCATGCACGCGTTTATTGCAAAGAAGACTCTTCTTGGAGTTGAACGGTTCGTCCAAAATGATCCTCATACACAACATTGTTATAATTTCGAAGGCATATTTTAAGAGTGGACAGAGGAGAATGATGGTTTTGAACTCAAGGACGACAGTTTTTCTGGCTTTGTACCCAATATGAATCTTCCTCCACCTCTGTGGTTGCCTTAGCGTCTATTCTGACGGCACTCGCTAAAAATCGAAGCGGTTTTAGGAAAACAATACAAGTAAACTCTAAACGGTTTTAGCCTATAAAAATTCGACATCTTCTGTTGTTTCCGATAGAATAAGTCTTCCAAAATGCGGTAGCTTCAGTTGAATACTGGATGTCTTGTGTATTTGCTCGGCATTGCTAACCGTGAACACTTGTAGGCCGCACGCGCGAAATACGTTGAATTGCATCTAATAACTGTGATTGAGTGCTTGCTACGAGTAGGAACGAGGCAATAGAAGGGTGTGCCTAAATATTTACAAAAGAGCATACTGCTGATCTTTATTTTCTATGTGCTACCGAAATTGAGCCTTGTCGAGTTATAACCCCCTTTAGAACGGTGCTATAACAGGAGCAGTATTATATGTGACCAGCCTTGATCCGAGTTATTTTGTATTGGCGTAAATTTAAGCTTTCCGTTTCCCAAAAAATCTACGTTATATCTGAGTCCCGTCTTATCCGGGGGCTTTATAATGGGAGGTTACTGTAAATAGAATTTCAGGATTCCAAACCTTATGGTACGCCTAATGATGGTGAGATGGTCTGCAGAGGGTGCTCTGTCCAGTTACATACGCATTACAAACATTGTTACGGTTGTGTGCGTCACCTTCAAGTGTCAGCCGTTTTATCTGTTTTAAGTGAACTTCTTCTTCAGCGTTTGTCCCGCATCGTCGCGGGGTCCGCTCTTCTGGTGTTACGACGCCACCTTTCCCGATCCTGCGCATGATCAGGGTAGACTCCAGCTACTTTCATGTCCGTGTGTAACGTATCGGACCAACGCTGCTTCGGGCGTCCTCTAGGCCGCTTTCCAGATACTTCCAACTCAAGGCCTATCTTGCGGACGCTGTCTTCTTTCCCACGCAGAACGTGGCCGTACCATCGCAAGCGAGCTTCGTGCATCTTGTCCGCTATCGGCGCGACACCGAACTTCTGCCGAATAGCATCATTTCGAATGCGGTCCATGCGGGTGACTCCAGCCGTCCAGCGCAGCATCTTCGTCTCCATGACGTTGAGGCGCGTTTCAACTTCCTTGGTCGCAGGCCAACACTCAGCGCCGTACATCGCTACTGGCCGCACGACGGCTCTGTAAATCTTCGACTTCAGGTGCTCTGGGATCTTCCTATCGCAGAGCACGCCAGTCAGCGAACGCCACTTGGACCAAGCTGCACTCACGCGTGAGTTCACTTCAACCATCAGACCGCCGTCAGACGCTATTGCTGATCCCAGGTATTTAAACACCGAAGTGCGTGCAAGTTTGGTACCGTTAATCTTAATGGAGCCGGACTCGTTCACGTCAGTCGTTAGGTACTCAGTCTTCTTGACGTTCAATTTGAGTCCAAACCTCGCCAGACGGTCGTACCAAGCTTGCACCTGCCGCTCGAGATCGTCTTTCTCTTCGCAAGAGAGCATCACGTCATCAGCATAAAGAAGCGTCCATGGAACAGGCTGCTGAAGATCTCGCGTAATGGCATCCATGAGGACAACAAAGAGGAGTGGGAAGTGCAGAACCCTGGTGTACCTGACAGAGATGGGAAACTCCATCGAGGTTCCAGCCGCAGCTTGAACTCGACTCTTTGGACAAGGTAGAGAATTCGCACCCACTCAATGAGCTCTTCGAGAACTCCTTGATGTCGCAAGGCGTTCCATATCACTTCACGCGGTGCGCGGTCAAAGGCCTTCTCCAGGTCGAGGAAGGCGACATGTACAGGCTTCTGTTTCTCGCGGTGCTTCTCTAGCAGGTCACGAATTCGTCCGTCAACAATTCGCTCAAAGATCTTCATGCTGTGCGAAAGCAAACAAATTGGACGGTACCTGGAGCACTCTGCAGGACTGCGCTTCTTCTTCCAAATCGGAATCGTCGTGCTTTGGCGCCAACACTCAGGCACCTTCTTCTTAGCTACAACCTCATTAAAGAATTTCGTCAACCACTCAGCAGGGTACCAAAACTTCGAGTTCCACAGTTCTGCTGCCACGTCGTCGGGCCCAGTCGCTTTGCCTGGCCTCATCTTCTTCACAGCCGCTTCAGTCTCCTCCACGGTGATCTCATGGACGGAGCAGTGGGTTGGAGCCGTTGAGGGGATGGCTGGATAAGGAAATTCTACCGTAGATATTTCCTCGTAATCGCGCCATCGCTTCAATGCTTTTTGCGGTCCATGAGAAGATGGTCGTCCTCATCGATGCCGAAAAACTTTTCAATGTCCTCGGTCTGCCGATGGCGATTCTTGGCAAGTCGGTCCAGATACCGCTCACCATCGTGCGACCGAGCTTCTCGTTCATATCGAGTGGCTTTTGCAATAGCCACGGCCTTCTTTGCAGCTTTCTTCGCTTCTTGGTACTTCCGCCAGTTATCGGCTGTCTTTTCGCCAAGAAACACGTGATAGAGCGTCTTCTTCTTTCGAACTTTGACTTTCACGTCATCTGTCCACAGCCATGCCCGCTTGTCGATCTTTTGTCGCCCAGGCTTAGTAATGCTGAGTTCCAACTGTGCAGCTTGACGTATCGCGTCGGTCGCCTTCTTCGAAGTTTCGTCGTGACTGTCGGTAACCGCACGCAAGAAATCACAGCTGCTTCCTTCTCTTTCATTCGCCACCACTTGATTCTTGGTGCACCGCATCGCTGCTCGGCCTTCTCGACCTGCTTCAGCCTCTGAGGGGCGATCTTTAAAGTACAGATCAGCGGTCGACGCTGTGGGGCGACCGTCTCATACGGCACGACCTTCGCGTCTGTGACGAGACTTCGGTCACGATCCTTCACAAGGACAAAGTCTATCTGAGTTCTGGTGCTTCCGCTATAAAACGAGATGAGGTGGGTGTCGCGTTTTCGGAAGACGGTGTTCATTATGGTGAGGTTATGCGTTTCCGCATTATCAAGGATACGCTCACCATCTGCGTTACGCGAACCATAGCCGAATCCACAATGACAGCTGTACCCGTCTTTCGTCGCGCCGACGTCTCCGTTAAGGTCACCAGCGACTATGGTGACATTTTTCGACGGTACCTCTGCTGTCTTCTCATCAAGCAGGCTCCAAAACTCTTCCTTGGCTTGATCGGAGCAGCCAGTCTGCGGAGCAAAAGTATGCAGAGAAGAAGCGATAGAGTCGCTCCTTAGCGGCGAGAACGATCTTCATCAATCGATCGTCAAAGCGTTCGACGCTTACAATCGAGTCACGAAATCGCTCGGCGACGATTACTCCGACACCACTGGTGGTTCTGAGACTTCCACATAAGATGTCTTAAAGTCCCTTGACTTGCTGCAGGGCCACCTCGTCTCCTGCGCCGCACAGAAATCAACTCTTCTACGCTATCGTGGTTCAACCAACTCGCACGAGCGGCCCGTCAGCGTACCCACATTCAGTGTTGCCACGCGGGTCCTGCCTACATTACAGGACTTTCGAACTAGCTCAGTTGCTCCCAGATGCCGTCCTCGCAACAGGGACCATCGCATGCTTTCCACACCCGCCGGGCTAGTGCGCGTCGGCTCCCGCGGACGTAGCACAATTTCGAAAAACGTGACTCATCATACACCATGTGATGTGACATGGATCTTCGTAGGCCGGCCTGTCACAGGGGCCTGTCACCTGCAATCGAGTGTCCGTGATCGGCTTAGCTCGCAGAGCGAACAGTTTCCAGTGGCACCACGTGGAGGAACGGACATCGCCACCTATCTGCTTCAAGTAAACATGGAACTAAAAAGCGGCAGGTTTATTTGGAGCTTTTGCGGTGATAAACGTTCTGGGTTTTTGCGACACTTCAGTGAAACCTCCAGATAATCGAACGCGGATCGTATTGAGCATCCTGGAACTTTGCTGCTGGATCTTCTTTTCTGCTGAAGACCAGATTTTTGAAACATCAGTCTTTATAGGATCCTAGTTACGAGACAACTCGCTTGCAGAAGCGCTACCTTTGCCGTTTTTAAACGTGCTCTAATTTCCTCTTTTTGCCTATTTTAGACTGCTGCTGAAACTGCATGAGTGGAAACCAAAATTTAGTCAACAGCAATAGAAGCACGAGTGAAACTAGAAATAGAATGTTGAGGATGCCATTTTTGGTTCTATCTTGACACGATACAACAAAGAGAAGCAAATAATTTGTTCGCCTTTAGTTATTACTTTTCGGATAATAAGTTATCTATTGAGCTGAACGCTTTACTACTAGAAATTCTCACCTGGTCCAAACTCAATTAACGACAATGAAGCATTAAGAAAAGCGTTACACTGACCATGACTGATTTGCCACATTACGTTAGAGAAGATAACGATGGCCTTGGAAGCGGAGTAAAATTCCACCGCAACGTAGAACGTTGAGGCAATAGCCGTGCTTGTACAAATAACGAGCGATTGAAAAAAGAGCTAAAGAGGGGGTTTGCGTAGCAATGGTGATTTCTCTGATACAAGATTCCATACAGCAACATAAAAAAAAATTGCCGATTGCTTGGATTGCATTATATTCCTCTCTTGTAAACTCGTACCTGCAGCTGAACCTTGTCGATCTTTCCACTCCTAATTCCTTTTATTTTAAAAACGTAAATGCACAACACCGAGTAAGGCAGAACCAGAACGATTGGAAATAAAGAATCGTGAAGTGGAAAAAGCAACGGCGTATAGTATTCGACTTCCTATAACACCAAAATTAAACTGCATTCACTTAGTATGGCACAAAGTATCACCTGTCTCTAGGTCGCAACGCCTTTGAAACAGACTTTTTTCTTAAAAGGTATTGCTCAAAAAATTTTTCAGTTTATTCTTTAGAAAAATATCATTGTTAGCAGTAGGGCCTCTTGACGAAAAAATTACGTTAACAGCTGGGAAGGCTAAATATTACTAGGATAGCTACAGTAGTCCTGCACAAATTGTGCTCCACTCCAATCGTGGTTCTCAACCCATTAGACGGCAAATTTACATATCGCTTTAACAACATTTGCCTTCATCAGTCCCACAAAAATTCTTTGCTATGACTACTTCTTTCGCTAAAAAAGTAAACTAAACCATTGCTCCTTACTGACCACGTGAGCAGATCTTCACCGTCAAGAAATTTCCTAGGCTTGCCCTATTCACCCTTTCCCCAAATTTTAGCCTCTCACAATGCAGATTCGCCCGTTATTCTTTCAGTGTAACTGTTTGAAGCCATTCATAATAGAAATATATTACACACCCAATGAGGGTTGTCAGTGATAAGGGGTGCAAATAGAAATGCTGCTTCACGGCTATTGTAGAACACCGCTCGCGTAGTAAAAGCTCGAACTATCCACACTGTGATACTGATAACCATCCAAATATATACCTTTCTACCTAAAGTAAATTATACGTATAATGTTTCTCTAACGGTTACTCCCAAAGTTTTCGATCAAAATAATTCACCTTTAAAAATAGAGCGATACTTGTTCATTATAGGAATCATTTCAACAACTCGATTTGTCGCAAGCGCAATGCAGATCACTGACGCTCCCATCCATGTGCCTGTAAACATATTTCAGATGCAAAGACTTACGGAGAATTTGTTCCCTTCTTGCTTTTATGAGAAACTTACTCCACACTGAGGTTCCGACAACAAGGCTGAATACGGGATTAGTGCAGTACACTGCTCCTGTCTGAAGTTATTTTTTGTATCGCGTTTGAGAACATGAGCTAGGGTTACCTACAAAATGGAAGTATGATACAATAAGTGAGCCAAGTACGATGTCCAGCATATCAAGAAAACCGTTGAAGAACATCAAACGATAACATGGAATGTGCAGCAGTTTTGCACGATACATTCCAATCAACGAGAGTATGTAAACAGTCTGAAATACATTTTTAAATATAATACTTTAATCATAATTAATATTTAACACTTGAGTTTTGATTAGCATTCCTCAAAGCAGAAACAGAACGTGTGTCTTTTTATAATTAATATATTACAGTTATTACTATTTTTACATTAGAACCTATTGTCTTTCATTGCTATTTTTCCACCCACAATGATGCAGTTTAGGCAGCAGTTTTGAAAGATACATTCCAATCTTCAAGAGTGTGTAAACTGTCTGAAACCATTCTTAGCTCAGTTTCTCGGATTCTGCTATTGATTGATTCTGATACTCTTTGAATGTGACAAGGTAAGGAACAAAGAGCGCGCGCTTTCTGTATTTCTAATCTATTGCAGTTGTTTTTGCTCTCACCTCGGGTTACAACGTAATCGACATTCACGGCTGCTTCTACACGCACTGTGATGCTACTTTGAATGTGCAATATGTATCGGTATTTTGCCTCAGGTTGCCGAGAAACTTTGAGAATTTAGGGCGAGATCATTAGATAACCCGAAGCCGGTTTTCGCCAAAGAAGAGCTGTAGGATTTCTGAGCGCAAGTGGAAAGATGAATGCGCTAGACAACTATTATCTTTTTCGTGAAATAACTTGGAGAACAGTGGCAGTCAACTGTTGTTATTGTATTGCAGTTGATAAATAGTTCTTGGTGCTAACTGTCCAATGAAATTCGAACCAATGTTCTTGATTGTGGTCTCGTTCGGGCTAACCAAGCCTATCACTCTTTTTTAACGGTTGGTGTAGATAAAAAGGATAAAATGCAAATTTGTCCATCGGCTGACTAACTTTAGTTGTTGAATTGGCTAAGTAGAATTTAAATTGCCTCCAGGTTGTCCCCGCAGACTGTATGGTGAATATTAATGTTGCGAACAATTGTGAATTCGTGATGTTCTATGACCACCAGGACGCCAATAACGTAGCTTCTTTCAGAGCCGTGATTTAGTGAGGTTAGACAACCGTTGCTTCCAGGGAAGATAGTACATGACTGACCCTGCTTGAACTAAATTATTATTTAACGAAAGAGCAGGTTCTACAGGTGATACAAAATGATTTATTTACTTCTTTCACCGCACAAAATAATTCTGATGTTGCTACCTGATCAAGATCATTATAAAGCGAGATCCTATTATGTAATGAATATTTCTCAAATAACATCAACCGTCTCTTTGGCAAGTGGCAAATGTCTAACGTATTCTTACGTAGCAACAAAGAATGCTGCATTGTTCACGAGGAATACGATAGGATTAATATGGTTGCTTTTTTATCGATCTCTTTTTCTGAAGTTACAGCGCCGACAGTGTATATGATGATGATCCAGGTCTACCAGTGGCTTTACAGAATCGACTATATGAACCAACCGATAACGGCAATGACATTTCTGCAAACGGTTTCCCAATATGTTTCACTGATAAAAAAATAGGAATCGAGAGTATGGAGGCTTGGCAGTATAAATGCTCACGATAAAGATTGTTCCTGTAACGGAGAAGTAGATGCCTTGCTCGATATTCACACGTCCTCGAGCCCTCCACTCGTCGGGTGTTCGCGAACTGCAGTTGTAATCGCTCTCGTCGGGAATCCATGGAATGTTGGGGTAGAAGGTGTTCATTGCCAGAACTAAATCATGCAGATATTTTTATAATATATAATAGTATTGGCATCCGTCGTGGTTAGCGTCAGCGTATCCGTTATAGTACTGCCACTAGAGGCGGAGAAGCCACATTACATCCTAAACAGTTTTTCATTTGTCAGGGTAATGGCGTAATCGTATTCTGGGATGGATGTGCCTCGTTGCGTCCATCACTTTAGTTCATATGAAATTGTTATAAAGGCACTTCAAGGCACTAGGTTTCATCCTTCCTTCTATAACTACCAACTTCCGTGAAGCATTTTCTTGAATATACGGCATAAGTTTCGTAAATGTGCATATATGCTGAGTGTGTCTCAAAGCCAAAATATAAAACCTCCTTTTCTCGTGAAATATGAATTCACGTTTCAAACGCTACTCGAAATAAACTACACTGTCTAAGAGAATAAGCGATTGTGGGCAAAAAAAATAAGCGGAAAAACGAAAGCAGAAACCGTAAGTATGAAGGATATAGGAGAGGGAAAGAAAAAAAGCGCAGCTGTTAGAAGAATTCATAGCAATGGGTAGGATTTTGAATTAAGAGCTCTACGCTAAGTGTGTGATACCCTTTTTGTACATCTCAGTGAGGATGGAGAACCATACGAAGCAGATGTTATTGAGGAGGCGGAGAGTTGCGTAGATCGTCCTCGGGTAGCGTATAAGGAAGAGCGGCAGATTGTTGATCGAGGTCCGGAAAAAAACTGCGTAATTTGACAGCGTAACCTTTTGTCTGACAGAGTACATTCACCACTGCACGCCGGTGGTTGATTCACAACGACGAGTGTGCGCCTGCAGGACTGCGATCTTTCTTGTAAAGCATGAGCATGCGATCACGTCGAGGTTCCCCCAATAAAATGTAGCGCGGATACTCGTGAGTGATCGAAATCACAGAAGTGTAGGCCTGATTCCAAATCGCAGTTAGCATTTTGCTCATTGGCAATTTCTGCATAGGACCGGAAATGAGCCCTGATTCCTTTACGAGGGATGTCACTTTCGGCATAAAGTTCTACTTCGGGTTGCGATATCTGAACACGTCCTAACAAAGGTTGGCTTACACTGCTGCAGGAGAAAGCTGCCTTGTTTACGATTTTAGGTTAAATTCGGAGGTGCATGTTATACGGATGCGTTATTTTGGGGTGGATATGTCTTGCACACTTCCACTCACTGAGCTGTAATGAGTGCATAATTGTAGTCCCACATACTGTTTCGCAATAGCTATCCGCACGAATCGAGCAAGTGTCACGCCTAATGCACAGTTCTGATGGACTAAAGCTGAGCAGTTCGTTTTTCAACAATCTACCAGAAGAAAAGTACAGAGGAAGCGTTCCACTGAAAACATAGTCTCAATCGGAGTGACGCGTAAGCCTGTTCATCAAAAGGTTTTGTCTCATAGGAAATAAGTTGCTAAGTAATGTCATATATACAAAAAAACCTTATCCTCTCATGAAAAGCGGCTTTGCCACCCCATTTCGCTAACCGCTGTCACCCAGCTGTTATTGGCGCTTGCATATGACGACGGAGATGAGATGCACAATATGTATCCAACTATTTAAAAATACACTTGATTTATCGGTGCGGAAAAGGCGTGGCTTCAACGTCATAAGCAGAATCACCAATGTTGTATGTAGTGCGGTCTGGCGAAAGATGTGAGGGAAGCCGGATCTGCGGAATGTAGTAAGAATGATGTCGTTCTAACAAGCTATTCGCCCCTTATCATCTTTTCCTTCAGAGCTAGATTCATCAATTGCTTACCGCCCTCTCACGGGAAAAAAATACTGCCAAACCTGACGCTGATGAATATCAGGAGTCTGACGGCAGTTCACCGTTAAGGCCCCCGCAGACTTCTGCGCCGAGCGGCGGGCGAAATCGCTGGACGGCGCCGCCGAGCGGCGCCGCTCACCGGCTTGACTCATCATCAGTGGGAGCGGTGACGGCGAGGTACTGTACTGTTTCTAGTCGGGACCGACTGGTGCTTAACAATAACGCGCCCCGATGACGATCGCGCGCCCGCATCGACCGTCTCCGCTCTGGATCCCGCCGCGAAAGGGCAGAGCGCAGAGCGCAGACAGACAGACGCTGGAGCGGCGCCGCCGGGTGGAATGATTCAAGTCATTTCCGCCAGCGACGCCGCCGGTGCCGCCGGTGCCGCCGGCCGGCCAGCGGCGCCGCCCAGCGGCGTCGCTGGAGGCGAGCTCTGCGTCTCTGCCCTATGGTTAAGCATAGGGCAGCGGCGCCGCCGAGGGGCGCCGCAGAAGTCTGTGGCGGCCTTTAGAGGGCGGTAAGCTGTTGATGGGCGCGTGTGGCGCAGTCGGAGGAGGCGCGACTGTCGCGTGCACCCGATACCAGGTTCCTGGTTCGGGTTTCTCGCCCAGGCCAACCAAGCCTTCCATCCCTCCGGGGTCGGTGAATTGGTACCAGACTTGTCTGGGAAGGACAAAGCGCTGACTTGTTCATCGGCTGGCCACCGCAAGTCATTGTATGGCCAAATACGCATTCATGTCGCCTCCACGACATCCCGTAGAAGTAGAATGCGCTGGCGCATCCCAGAAGGGATTGAGTAACGCCGTCCTTTATCCTTTATCCTTTTATTAAGCTGTTGATGAATCTGGCCGCAAGTGGTCTTCACCCAAAAGAGATGCATGTGAGGCGATATCACAGTTGGCCTATAGCTCTCCTTCCTCTCCTAGAAATACTCTTCAACTGCCGCAAATTCAGTTAACAACTTTGCTTGCTTTCCCTCTATTTACTTGTTACACACAGTTTCATGTTTTCTGTGTTTTCGATGATCTTTCTAACCCACAATCACTTAATTTGCAGACCAGAGTTATTTCGTATTTGGCACATTTACAAAGGCAAACTTACCATGCACTGGTGAAGGAGGATTTATATAAATTTTGGCGCCATTCTTCATTTGTAGTTTCAAATCCGATCTTGATATTTCTGCCCTCTCATCCTAATCCTGAGTGATTAATTAAAAGGAAAACAAATGCAATCATATCCATACACAACCTAGATCTTCACATTATATTTAACGGAATATTTATATCTACATACTTTTTCCTGTTAAATTAAACATGGGTGTTAAAGAGCTGTTTCGCAAACGTTTGTTCTTGGAGATTGAGAATGATCTAAGTGAAATGCTTCGAAGATAATATGGAACAAACTAAAAAGAATGTAGCAACGTACACCCATCCCGCGGTACCCGGTGCTACTAACGTAAGCATACTGTGAAGCGTGCAGTAGCGTATTAAACTGTCTATGCTTCCTCTTATGTTGCTTTTCCGGGTTTAACGGCGGTGTGATAACGGATACGCTGACGCTGGCCACATTACATACTACTGCTATCTGTTATAACGATAATTGCGTAATTTAGCCAAATGCCCACCTTCCGCCTCCAAATTCCGTGGATTACCAACGGGACCGGATACTACTGCAGTTCATGAACACTCGCAGAATAGAATGCTCGAGGATCTGCCAATCCAAAGCAAGGCGCCTACTTCTTGATTTTAGGAACAATCTATAAAGCATGTACTCGTGCTCAGTGTCCTTCAAGCCCTTGAATTCTATGCTTTGATCTAAACAATATTTTGAATATCACAGTCCACTAAGGTATCCTTCCTGTTACCTGTACATTTATGTAGTCGTTCCTGGACTTTAATTCCTAGCCATTTTAAGGAAAAATGCTCTACGTATTACAAAAAGGAAAATCCACCATGGTTTTTGAAACAAACGAGGAATAAATCTCCGTAAGAGGTGCAACCTACCTACGTGCTCTAATAAGGAGAACCTCCAATGTGGCGGAGAGTTTTTGCGGTGGAATTTTTACAAGATGTAGGCATCCGTGTGAGAAGTCCAAACCAAAGTTACTTTTTCCGGAATGCTTTTCTGTGGTCAAAAAAGCGTGTGGACGCGTGAGCGCGAAGTTCGTCGAGCCCTGCCGCACTGGTGGATCTGGACGATTAACGTAGTGGTAGTGATGTAGCTTCACAGGAGCATGGTCGTGGGTTCGATTTCCCTTGCACTGGTGTTCCAAATTCTAAGAATCTTTTTTGGCTCGTATCGTGAAAACCTGGAATGAGCTTCCTGTGTCAATCCTCAATTCTTCACCAAAAATATTCAACTACAAGTTAGAATGTTTTCCTAAACAGAAAGGATGTTTCTGAAGTTAACTACAATAGACTTTTTTGTGAGAGTTGACAATATCTTGTTTAAAATATATAACAGCTTTTCAGAGAATGAAATACTAAATCGCTATGAGAGTAGAACGCTTTCTTCGAAGATAATAAATCTTCGAAGATATCACTCTTGAGGATAACAAAAAAGCCAACTTTTGCTATAAATTTTTGCAGATTTTGTGTCACTTTAGGCTTAATAAATCTGTTCTGTTCTGTTCTGTTTTTGCATTTTGCGATTTCTCGTCATGGAACCCTTTGTCCCCACTCCCAACACATTTTTGAACAAAAGCGGCAAAAAATTTCGTTTGCGTTCATCGAGCTGTTTTAAGATGATAATGTGTTGTAGATGGCAAATTCTATTATATTCTTTACATGGATGGAGTAAAAATTGGTAAGAATAGCTAATGATGTGCCAACCTTCTTCAACAATGGAGGAGGATTGCAAAAAAGCATGTAAGCGAAATACACTGCTCACCAGCTGAACATCTACACTTCTATCTACCACCTGTTGAAGAAGAGGACGTAGTAGCACCGATATTGCACTTTCTGTGTAGCCCTCCACCGCTTAACGTATCTATTTGGTTTCCACTTCTAGTGGCTTCGCACCTCAATGACCGCCCTAGTTTGACCATGGAGACCGAGGTGCGAAGCCCGCTCTAGGCCCAGGCTCGAGTGAAGGTCGTGTGGTCAGAAGCATCAATATCGCCGAAGCTTTGTGCGTGGGGGTGATCACAAATCTGGCAGCAGTTTTTTTTACTTGATTGACCTGGAAGTCAAAATTCTCACATTTCCACTTTCAAAGAGCTCGATGAACGTAAAAGACATTTGTTGCTGTAAACTCCAACTTCTCTCTTCTTAAACCTCGGCATTGTAAGTTGTTAGCCAATTTAACTTTCTGTGCCAACACGAGGTTTTAGGTGGATCTTTATTTAGCAGGGTCTGACGTTTCGATTTCTCGTCGTCTTCAGAGGCCAATTGGATCCACCGCAAGGGCTGATGTTCGCCCACGTCAGTAAGTCAGTAGGGACGAATACAAAAAAAAATTCGACTTCTCCTCGTCTTCAGAGGCCTGAATGTGGAGCATAAGTTTTCATTTGCGCTCTACCCCACCAAGCGCCTTGGCTACCCTAGCATTTCGGACCTTCCCCACGAACACAAGAGAGGGACCAGGTTTGAGAAACGAACTCACCAATTGGATCCACCGCAAGGGCTGATGTTCGCCCACGTCAGTAAGCCAGTAGGGCGAATGGGGCATACTGCACACCGCTGTCGCCGACCGGTCCTTCTACAGTTCACAATGGGGCACAAACGGCAGAAAGTCACTCGTAACAGAAAGACACTCATTCCGGTTGTTCATTACTGGATTTCTTGTGAAAATCCAGAATGCCTCCAACGCTCTCTTTGCCGAAATGTCTCCAATAACGGCCATGATGGTACATTTCACCTCGAAGTCATTCCCGTTATGCGCATCAATCCTATGCTTTCCAAGTGGGCTGGTTAGGAATCCACGTCGTTTACTTGATAGATGTTTCCTCATACGTACTGCAAGAGCTCTGAAGACGACGAGAAGTCGAAACGTCAGGCCCTGCTAAATAAAGATCCACCTAAAACCTCGTGTTGGCACAGAAAGTTAAACTGAATACCAATTTGTTGCTGTGTTTTTGTTAAAAAATGTGTTGGAAATGGGGATAAAAGATCCCACTGACGATTCGCGAAATGAAAAATCATCAGTTTAAGGGAAACTGAACCCACGAGACCATGCTCATGTGAGGCTACAACACTACCACTACCTCAACCGACCACGTTGGGCTGGGTGGCAGCAGGCTTCATGTTTTTCGCGCTCACACGTCCACACGGTTTTTTTGACCACAGAATGGCATTCTGGAAAAAGTAACTATGGTTTTGGACTCCCCACATGGAACCCTAATTCCTGCACAGTTCCACCGCAAAAGCTCACCGCCGCTTTGGAGGCTCTCCTTCTAAGGACTCTTATAAGGGTGTGAGTTGTCATAAGTAATCGAGCCTGCATGTTCTCTAGATTATGAAAAATCAACTTTTAAATTCTATTAAATTTGATTCATTCCTGAAGATCTTTCTTGTTGCAGTTTTTATCTTATACTTACTGAATTCTATCAAACAACGTTAGACACTGCAGCTAAATATGAAACCTTCCATAATCCAGTCATCAGTTTTTTCGTGCCGGCTGACGCAAGAAAAGCACCTTTTAGGCTTGTTTGTGTGTAACTCGGAGGTACAAAATGCCAAATACGCATATGAGTTACTCGGAGGTACAAAATGCCATATACGCATGTGGGTGGATATCTAAGTCGACATGACTAAGCACTATAGAACGGCAAATGTGCCGCTGTTCTCCGCTAACCTTTCGCTATTTGGGATAGGGCCTATGCGTAAAAAGAACCTCAAGACGAAGTTCTTTGACAACAGTAAATATGACCGAAGGTTAGATTTTATTTCACGAGACGATTTCTGATGCCGTACCACAGATTGTGCTCCATTAGTGCGGCAAGGAGTAAACTACGCTTCAAAATAACTAATTAGTTTCAAAAGAGCGCAGCTCTTTTTGAAGAGTACAACCCCAAAATGGCTTTTGCACATTTTCAACACACTCGTTGTTGCCCTCTTGTTGTCTCGAATTCTTGCAAACTCTCATACAGAACGTTCCGCATCAATCTAGTTGCTATACAGGGAAATAAAATTAATGAAAACAAAAATGTGCTGCTTATCCAATTCCCACTGAACTCTGTTGAAGTATTCGACTACTGTACTCGGCGCAACCTCAAAGCGCTATGCTGTAGGAAGAAATTGTGAAGAACCTCGGCTTGCGACTTCGCCCAGTCCTCGCTTGCTTCTCGCCCTATCTGTGTATAGTATTCCCCTTCAATCTGATACAGCACTGGTGCAGGAAATAGCTCAATGGTTTCAATGGGCTAAAGGCACCTCTTGTTTTGGAAAGGAGGCTATGCGGACTTTACACTGTAGATAGTTTCATGCTGCTGACAGAAACGTTGGTCATATTGTAAGAACTTTTTTGAAGGAATGGGCGCCGCTAGCTCATCTGCTCGAAGCACCGTCTCTCGCATGCTTCTTGAATCAGGATTTGTGACTTGGGTCAGCCCCAGGTTCGTCAAACGTTCCATCACTGCGGACATGATTAGTTGTTTATTTGGGAAGGATAAAACCTCATTATTTCATCGGAAGGTTATCACAATTCACATTACAAGTCAAAGTCGCCTCTACATATTGCCTGACCTCACAAACCCAGTAGAAATAGAGTGCATGGCGCACACCACGGGTTTGCTGACGCTGACCTCTGTTCTCTGTAATTTAGTTCGCACCAATAAAAAATAAACAAAACCACGTTTGCAAAAGGCATCGACTTTTAATGAAATATGTCAATGAAGACACTGGATTAGTCGTAGGCGTCGTGCTAGTGCTGGAGGTGGTGACTGTTACGTGCACCTACAACTTACGAAGAAGGTCAACGACGTCACCGTAGAGATTCTCAAAGTAACTGTATAGAATTGTTAGGTGTTGTCTGGGAAGCACGTGGGGATTTCCAAATTCCCTCTGGAACACTGGGAAGGCGAAAATCGGCAATTCCTGTAGCGCTTCAATGCGGCCTAATATCGCAAAACTAACACCTAGAATACTCTTTTCGTGCTTAGAAAAACATCCTGCGAAAGATTAGGAACTTCAGTTGTCGTTAGAACGTTATGTTTTCAAAATATTGACAAATTCCTGATAGAAGCGAGAATGCACAGTCAGAAGAGACGTCCACCGGGCATGCATTTTCAAAGTGGATAGTGCCGCGGATTTGCACAGGAGTGAACAAGGAAGGATCGATTCCTGGAGTGAGGATTATTTATTTTCTATTTATTTTGTTTAAGTTAATAACAAGGCAACAAAATCAAAAAGCGAAAAAGCATGACAAATCTGCGATTGGCTCAACGATTCTCAAGGATATAACAAGAAATGACGAATATTGTGTAAGAAACAAATCTGCTAGCTGAGAAGTGTCCGTGATTTAGATTCATGTATACCACCATAGCTCCAATTGCTCCCATTGCGAAAATTAAGTCTATTTATTCAATATTGTTCACTGCATAACATTGCAAACTCCGCATCCTTATCAAATCGCTAGTGCAAATTGAAGTCATTTCCTTTTGAATACTAGATTTTGATCATATGTAATTCTCCTTAATCGCAGGGATGTGATACCAAGAAAGGCGAGCCTAACATGATAACTGACGTTGATCACACCATTTCTAACAAATTTTCATAAAACTCTTTTGAATCTTCTCGACTTTTCTAATATACATCACGTTAGAGGGTGTTCAATACGGTGTGCAGTATTCAAGTAGAGGTGTAACATACTTTGCGAAAAGTCGAGATTTAATGGATATTTTACATGTCTGGAAGGCACGTCGAATGAAATTGCACTTTCTATTTATCATGTCGTTTTCAAATGTGAGAGAATCAGAATACAACGCTAAGATCACTCACAGAGCGCAGTGCTCAGCCTTTCTTGCCTTAGGCCAAATAATAAACCTCTTGGCTGTGTTCTACAAATGCACATAATCACTTTTGTAGGAAATATTCAACATCCATTTAAAAGCACCACTAACTAGAACTGTCTGGGTACGCCCGGCTGGAAAGGATATCAAGAACTGAAAGATATCCCTCTAGACTGTGAGCGCGTAGTCTTACTATAAGAAAATCTTGGTTAAACGAGTCAAAGGCTTTAATATAATCAAGAAAGCAAACAGTAGCCTTTTCATATGTGTCCAGCACCTTTCGCCAAATAGGAACATTAGAAACTAGACCTGTAACCGTAGGTTTTCTTTACAAAACCTTGTTGTAACTTTGTGGGGAGAGTTCTTTCTTTTAAATAACTACAGAGCTGAGTGCGTACAATTTTTTTCCGATTCCTAGCTAGCTGAGGATGTTAGGCAGACAAGTCTATGATGTTCGAAATCAGTTTTGCCTCCCTTCTTAAATATTGGCTTGACGAAGCTTGTCTCCCATGCTGACGACATCTCTCCGTGAAGTACATAGGCACCAGCTGAGCAAAAGAGTAAACACTGGAGAAAGCCATATCGCTGCATTCTTTAGAAAAACGCATAGAGTTTTGTCAGGCGATGTGCAATTGTGCTCTGGAAATCTCACCAGCGTTCTGTGAACTAAGTCACTAGGATAAAGGATAAAGGATAAAGGACGGCGTTACTCAATCCCTTCTGGGATGCGCCAGCGCATTCTACTTCTACAGGATGTCGTGGAGGCGACATGAATGCGTATTTGGCCATACAATGACTTGCGGTGGCCAGCCGATGAACAAGTCAGCGCTCTATCCTTCCCAGACAAGTCTGGTACCAATTCACCGACCCCGGAGGGATGGAAGGCTTGGTTGGCCTGGGCGGGAAGTCCGAACCAGGAACCTGGTATCGGGTGCACGCGACAGTCGCGCCTCCTCCGACTGCGTTACACGCGCCCGAACTAAGTCACTACTGATATCTAATTCAAAGGAGGTGAATGCTGTGCTGTCAACCCCTCATCGGAGTGGTTATTGTACACTGACCTGAATAAGGAAGCAAAATATATACAAATACCTTTGCCTTTTCCAACTCAGACTCGCAGAGCTTACCATTAGTACTGAATATGGGTCCAACGCTATTGTTCACTCTAAGACGGCTGTTCACAAATTTGTAGAAAACTCTAGCATTCTTGGAGAACGCTATCTGCTCTTCTTTCTCCGAGCTCAAAACAGCTAATGCTCTTTTGAGTGGAAGATGGTCTTGATAGAAGACCATCAGCTTAACTGGTTCCATGCTGATATCAGCGGCCAGCTCACCCCGAATACGGGTGAGTGCTGATCGGTCCCACGAGGTGTGGATGCTGCGTCCGATCAAACGGCGCCGATGGTGTAAAGACGTAAAGCATTCCCGCCCGGTCAGAGGGAGGTGCGGGTTCGAGTCCCGCCTGGCGCTAGAAGTTTTGATTGCCACAAAACATCATTGTGACAGCTTTTTTGAGTTTTTAGGAAAAGCGAATATATGCACTTCAAATACGGTTTTCGATGTAACGGCGGATAACAGCATTTTAGAGTGGATGTGGATACAGTGAAAAATCTGCAGCAGTAGCGTCGTTTTCTTTGTTTAGTCGAAGGTCGCATCTTGACCTGAAAATAGCACTCAACAAATTTAAAAGCTAAAAACGTATGCTAAATTCGTGATCATCACCACAAAAGCATGCGTAGACCAATGGTGTGTGTTTGTGCAGCTATGCTGTCTCCATTCTTTCGCTTACCCGTACATTACTTACATCGTAGTTAGAGATGCGAAATTGGCCAATCTATCTATCTTCACCCACCGATGTTGCAGACTCTGCTGCAGAATATGAGAAGCTGGGTGAGTAGGGCAGGAACACATCTAGTGTTACATATTGTTGGAACATTTGAAGCTGTTCACTTGTTCACTTGTATGTCAAGGGTGCTCTATATCCGGGAAGAGGAACACGCAATCAGCTTAAAAGAGAATCAACCTAATCCTAACAGGAGCGGAAGAATATGTCATGTACTAGATAGATATTATGTCAAAATGAGTGTTGCGAGGTTGTGGCAAAAGCTCTTCCTTATTTAGTACTGCGTACTCAGAAATAATAACCACAATTATAGAATTCCCTTTTATACAATAAAGAAAGGCGATCCGTGCTGAGCTTTATTTGTCGATGTCAAGTAGAAATACTAGTCAACGGTGGTTGACTATTAGAAGAAAATAAGGATTTCATTGAATCAACGTTTGCCGTGCACCCCTTCACAGAAGAAGAAGTAAGAACGATGTATTCCTGTTTGGTTCAACACGATTTAAAGTTGGTTTCGGCTAGAGATCTAATTCTCATTATGAACGAGCATCTAACTGTCAACGTGATTTATTTCTTCCTAAAAATGGATCGCTAGGTTAAATTTTGGAAGGTATCTAAACTACCTTATCTGAAACGTGCATTATGACATTGTGTCGAGATTAGCCATCGCCTCCAGGAAAAGAATTTTCGACCTCTCAGAGCTCGGTCGTTGGTCAATAAATATTAGTTCGGTGCATAATTTTTTCAATAAAAGAGCTTGATTTTAAAGCTTTATTTTTCTTTAACAAAACAAATCATCCACTAACGATATAATCACCATTAAGGATAAAGGATAAAGGACGGCGTTACTCAATCCCTTCTGGGATGCGCCAGCGCATTCTACTTCTACGGGATGTCGTGGAGGCGACATGAATGCGTATTTGGCCATACAATGACTTGCGGCGGCCAGCCGATGAACAAGTCAGCGCTCTTTCCTTCCCAGACAAGTCTGGTACCAATTCACCTACCCCGGAGGGATGGAAGGCTTGGTTGGCCTGGGCGAGAAATCCGAACCAGGAACCTGGTATCGGGTGCACGCGACAGTCACGCCTCCTCCGACTGCGCCACACGCTCCCATAATCACCATTAGTGTTTAGAAAACCAATTCTTAGACACGATGGACACTTCACAGACACACCCAGGCAACCTCTAGGAAATTGCGGGTTCAATTCCACGTGCGCGGTCTCTCGTTGTCGTAGAAGAGGGCGTTTTCCCTCAAAGCCTCAGCCAGCTCCTGGTGTTGATCTGCCTCGACGTCGACATTGACGGTGCAATTGTAGTCCACCAACAACCAGTAGATCATGCCCCGTGAATCCCAAAAAACGAGAAAGTTTCTTTTTTATTTTTTATTCAAAAATTTCTTGCGGTGGTGCGTTCGGTAGTCGTGCAGGACCCAAATGGTGTGATGATCCGATCGGCTGCGTCTTCGAATTGATGTCGAAATGACTCGTAGCTGGCGCTGATTCATTTTATTGAAAAAGTGCTCGTCCATGCGCGCTTACGTACCAGTCTCTTGGAAGCCTCTAGAATTTATATGCGATATTGCAGACATCCCAAGAATTCTCCAAAGTGAAGCTTTGTTTTTGTTGGCAATGAGTCAGAGGTTAGCGGTTGTTCTAGCGACGCCATTTATGTGCAAGGTGGACAGCCCAGTCATGGAATTCATGCCTGCTCTTTACTGTTGGTATATAGACGCACGCCTTATAGTGTGTTCCACTCAAACTGAGATGGACCCTTGTTTCGAAATATTGAACCAGCAGTCCAAACACCTAAAGTTTACACGAGAACAGCCTACGAAAATAAACTCACTTTTCTTAATGTACACGTCACGACCTAAGTCGCGATTAAGCCATTTTAACATGCCTCGGGCGTAAGCGCACTGCTCCGCTGTTTATCTGATCGTGCGGCGGCACTGTCGCCTTGGTGAGCTGTCACAGACGGCACTGTTTTTTCCCACACCTTGACTTGCCACTTAACCTATTGTTCATTCGTGGGTTGTCGATTGCCATTGCCATTGGACTACGTAGGAGCAATAAAGGGAGAAGATTCACTCCGGGTACAAATATGGTGCATCGGCCGGCATGGCGCTGATGTTCGAGATGCCGATAGAAGGAGCGAAAGTACAAGTTCATTATGATCGTGAGAGCATTAAGACTAGGTGGTTCCACAAGCCCAGTAGCAAAAGCATCCTCGTGCATTTCAGCTGTGCCCACTTCTCTGATTTCAAAAAGGATACTATCGCAATTATGATTTGTGCTGTAACGAGCAAAATTTGTTCTCACGGAAAATGGCAGCTATCTTTGCAAAAGCAAATGGGTACCCCATTCAACATTGGCATGAGTGGTATGAGCTTTAAGCCAATGTTTTGCCCCTCCCGAGGAAGAGCGCAGAAAGATACCTTTTGGGTGTCTTTCATTTAGGACGATGTGAGCGCGGAGACACGAAAGGGTCTGCGCGTAGCAGATCTTCCAGAGATGGTGAAGTTCAGTGCTGTTTTTTGGGATCCAAACGTACTGTCTACTTCACGATGGATATTGCCATCCTTTATGTATTTTACGGGTAGTTCCTTCAGCGTAACCAAATTTGATGTGGACTTGTATTTTATCTTAGGTTGCAGCAGTGTCATCTTCCTCAAAGCTTTAGATGTCAACGGAGAGATCCACTTTCGCTGGCCGAAAAATGGGTGAAATTCAAGCCAAAATAAAGATCTGTACCAGTATTGGCTGCTCTAAAATAACTCGTCAATCATGTGTGGCCTGTTTCTTTAACATCGCGAATGCTTCGGGTTTTCTGTGCGCCTTTCTTATTTATGCTGTAACAGCCAGGTTCACAGCCTCCAACACTGCCACAATCTCACTCAATTTAAAAAGGAATAACTATGTGTCGAATAGCCTTGTTCAGCCCAACGTCTAGTATAATCTGAGAACATTTCTAAAGAGAGTCGGGACATCTAATCGCTCCTAGCTCTGCCTCAGATAGATAGATAGATAGATAGATAGATAGATAGATAGATAGATAGATAGATAGATAGATAGATAGATAGATAGATAGATAGATAGATAGATAGATAGATAGATAGATAGATAGATAGATAGATAGATAGATAGATAGGTAAATCTGAGTCTCTTATCATCGGACCTCGACGAAGCTAAGAACTCAGGAGGCTATCTCTTCTGTCTGGCGTGAATGTTCTCACTGCGAGCATCGTCCTTTCGATTCCATGCTGCCGTATGGCCCAGATCTCTGAGCCGTAAGTTAGCGCAGGATTAACAGTGGAGTCGAATAGGTGGACACGGAGCCGAACGTTCTATACGGTCTACAAATAATAGAAATCAAATTTAGGTACAGTTGCTTAAGTAATTTGCATTGAGGAAGTGCAGAACAATTTCACTCGAAAGCTCTTAGCACGTACTGGCGCTTGGGAGTATGACCGAATTCCGGGCGCTGTATAAGAAACAGGCTTTTCCAACTTCCTTCCCTTGTTATTCGACGTGAAGTCGTCGATGCTTGCATGGTTCATAAGGTAGTGGTGTATTTTAGGTGTACTAGCACTTTATGTGCACTGGCAAAGGAGTTGTTATGAAACAGTTATTCAGCCTGTCCTATTCGCGTACTAGAGTTGATCTACTAAAGATCACGTTAACCCACCCAAAAACAGGTTCATATGCAAACTCTTTCTCATATAAGCAGGTAGTGCATAGTTCAAGACTATGAAAACGAATCGAGAGTGTCAAACGGTTTGCTAGCAAAACTTTACTTAGATATGATCCTTTTTGAGACAAGTCGGCAAGTGAGTGAGTGAGTCGGCAGGCAAGTACCGATTACTAGTTCACTGTATATATTTTGCATTGCATGTTGTCTTTGTTTCGGCTCTTTATTTCGTGCATGCTGAGTTTTAGGGCTTTCTTTCTGCAAATATAACATTAAATAAATAAATGTAGGAAAACTCAACCGAGAAATTCGCACCTAGTTTTCTCTTGACGTCCATCATCAACCCCCAACTATAAGAAGATGGTTGGATAGGTTCTGCATCTTGCATGAAACTTTATTGTTTATTAGGTTGAAGTGTTTCATTACATTTCGTATTTTTAGAAGGAATAGGAAAACAAGATCGCATTCATGCAAATTTGCCTAGCAAAAACAGATCCCTGTGATAGTGAATCCTTGATTGGGTGCGCTTGTCTGAAAATGTCATGCTAAGACAGGCATCATAATCGTTTCATGCTGCAGCATGCAACACAAAATATAAGGAGCACAATGCTGCATATCCTGCTCAAAGTGTTCCATAACGGCCAGAGGAAAAATGCTTCATCTGCTTGTCAATGTTTCGCTAGCAGAGCAGAGAAGTTGGAAATTTCTGTGACTTTCAATCACTATATTATTCGTTATTTCGCGAGGTGTTCAGAAATAAAAACCGGAATTCTGACGTGCTTTACTAGGGTGACCTAGTTTGTAAATTTGAACGAAGTACTGAGCAAACAGCGCTGCAAGCCAATTAAAATGGAGCTTAATTTACGGCTCGCCTGCAGGTCTGATGGAAGCAACCTGTTTTATTGTTTGATTTAAACAACCGAAGGCAACTTCAATGCAATGCAAGATAGAAATGTCAGATAGCTTCTCTAAATCTAAGGCTTTATTGAACTGAAGTACGATGTATGGTGACAAACGCAGTTGGAAACTCTTTACTGCTCCCACGCGGTGGTTTCGCTCACATTCTCTCCAACTGTCACGACTGTTGCCTATTCCGGTAGATATCGCTAGTTTTATTCTACTGATGGCGAATACTAAATGGGTTCGACATTATGGTAATTTGATGAGTATAGATCCCTGTGGGGGGGGGGGCAGAAATACACATCAGTAGTTTAATTAACGACGAAAATACAAACCGTCAAGCCACGTGACTCAGGTGGAAGGCAATATTCACGATAAACGAGCACAAAACGAGGTACAAGGATAAAAGAGAAGCACTTACAAATGTTTTGGAGTAGCACTCGAAATTGCGAGATGATCGATTACGTTATCAGGTGTGGCTTCGACATGGTAGAGATTCCTGTGCAGCGCTGTTCGCAGAAGAAGAAACGCAATGAGCGTAGAGTTGAATCCTTCAAGGTTTTTAATATTGATTGTTCTACAGGAAAAATAAGAAACTTGGATTTCTGCGGGCACTGTTCAAATTAAACACGGCTAATTCAACTTGCTTCGTTTTTTCGAGGATGTCATAGACCACTACCATTTTTTCCACCTGCCGGAAAACGTTTTATTTTCAAGATTTACTCCGAAAATTTCAAATGTCTATTGCTAACGGGGCTTTCAATGCAGAGGGTAGAGGTTTTTAGGAATTAAGGAGTCGCTACCGAAGGACCAACTTTTCAGGGAAATAAATTTCTTCTAATTGAAGGGAGTAAAAATTTCAGTGAGTAAAATTGTACCTTATGAAATTATAAGTCAATGTTATTACACGGGAAAATTCACCGTTCTCCGACATATTTAGAAAGGGTTTGAATTTTCAGCACAAATTGTCTGAAATTCTATTTCCTAAAATTGTCTAAATTTGAAAAATCGAATAAAAATAAATAAATAAAATAAGTTTATTTCGTAAAATCGTTGGCTCACTGAGCTTCGTTGTTGTAACTTCGGTTGTGTAGTTATGAAGCTCGATTTAGTCAATGCTTTATTGACAACGTTTCGGGCTTTAAGCCTTTCTTCAGTCTTCAACCCTTCTTTAACTAAAAACAACAGTGCTGCATATTATATACCATACAACATCATACGGACATACAACTCATCACAGACCTTTGAACTGTGGGGTAGGAAGACGGGGAGGGGGGAAGGGGTTTCTGTTGCGCGGTTTGGCCTCTATGAAGAGCAGTGTTCTTTCTGGTGTTTATATACATTGGCGAATAGTGACCGGTCTCTCGCATTCCATGTCGCCATCACTGTCAGCCGGTCACTCCGCGTGCCCTTATAGGGTGATAAGCCTTATTGCGCACTTCATTTCCTCCCTCCTGTTGATAGGTGGTGTCCATTGTTTAATCGCCAGCGCTTCCTTGATCTTCCTCTCCACCGGATCTGTGAGATTCCTGTGAATAATCGAGATTCGCAGTTGCGAAGTCGGATCACGTGTGTGTCTTGAGGTACTGTGCTTAGAGAATGGATTGTCTGGGTAGCTTTGAGGGCTACGCAGAGCTCTTAAATGTTCATCCATTCTCTTTCCAAATGCCTTCCTTTTTCGCCGATGTAAAATTCCTCACAGGAGGCACAGGCCACTTTGTAGACCACACCTTTCAGATGGCACATTTTCACGTCTCCTTCGCAGATCGAACAATCTGGTTTTTCACACTGATTCTCATTTGGACGCGATGATGTGAACAGGCGTCGTAAAGATGGAGGTGGTCAAAATATAAGGCTTATAGGAAGCCCCGATCGTTTAACGACGCGGATGACGTCCAAGCAAAGGAATCTGTGATGAAAGGTATGACCAAAGGAGAGCCGCCAGGTGATCGTTGAGGTTTCCAACAACGACACATCCTTGAGCTATATCCGTTTTGCCGCAGAATTTCTCTCACTTCGTCAACCACTTCTCGAGAGTTCGTAGATGTCAGTGCAGCAGAGGTGGCTATCGTATGATGAACATTCTGTTTCATATACATAGGATGACAACTCCTTGCATGCAGGAGAATGTTGTGAGAAGCCGCAAAAGTGGTTTCTGTACCACAAGTTACTGACTCTACCTTCATATAAAATAAGTTTATATTATTATAAGCTAGTTTAAAAAATAGACTAAATTAATGAAATAATCTAAATTAGTATCAAAAACCCTGGAATCGCGTGTAAGATGGCTTTTAGAAGCTTGTTTTCAAGGCAAAATTGCTATTTTCTACTTTTCAATGATTTATACATTTTTCCTAAAAGGTTTATGATTCATAGCAGTTTAATTGTAAGTTTTGTTCTATTTGGTGGTCGTAAGCGTAGGTTTGACTAGTCAAGAAAACAATAACAATTTCCTCTATCTGGTGGAGATATGGTCATAAGGCAAAAGGTTTTGTTTGTATTAGTAAAAATCAAGACTTTCCGCAGTCACCTTCGAAATGATTACCTTACGGGTTTCGATTAATGGGATGCTTTTTCCGGCAAATGATGCAAAATCTAAAACCCTGATCGTATAGAAAGTCGTTTCATACAGACAACAACGTTTAAACATGGTTTTATCATTGTGTTCCAAACAAACCCTAAAGTTTGGTGTGCAAAATTTCGTAGGTAGTCTGGCTCGAGCAAAAATTTTTAGCAATTTTATTTTAATGACAAACGTCAATTTTTAACACAACTTCCAAATATTGCCGAGCGGCGCAAAACCTGGGTTTTACAATTCCCAACAACAATGAATTGTTTTACAAGGTGAGGAAGATTTTGAAGTGGGCGCCTCATGAGCTGACCGGTGAGCAGCGTCTGGCACGCTTCGGCACTTGCCCACCCTGCAGATTTGTCCGTATAGATAAAGATGCTCCTCAACTCCCTCCCTAAACCCGACCTACACCCTAAAAAAGTTTGTGGTGGAGTTGTAAAGGTGTTATCCATCACAACTCTTTGCAACCTGGTCAGGCAGTCACGGCAGAGTCTTAATGCTGTGATTAAGGCCAAATGTATGCCGGCAGTGGTGTATATAGGAGGGCCGCTCTTGTTGCAGCCACACACCTCACAAATCGCTCAGCGAAAATTGACCCATTTAGGTATCGAAGTTTTTACTCACTCACAATATTCTCTAAACCTTTGTGTCAGAAACAATTCACTAATTTGCCTGTCGAATGTGCACTCCTTGACTTCGGCAATTCCTGTGATCTCACAAGGAAAGGGTACTAGGTGACCATGGGACTGGAACGGAGTTATGAACCATTTTCAGCATGTTTCCTAGCTCATGTAGCCAGGAAACTGCCCTGCTAGGCAAGCAGTGGTGGCGCAGGGGTAGAGGAGCGGCGTGGTGAGACGGGCTGGTTTATGGTTCGAATCCCCTGTGATGCAGAGTTTTTGCACTCCCTAAAAAAGAACTACCATATCAACCAAAGCTCTCTATGTCAAATCGCAACGGAAAACCACTCATGCTTACATGTGGGTGATCAGTGGCTTAAACAGTGCCCCCAGGCCGATTTGGGATCGGTAAGTACAATACTGCCGAGTAATCTTCCAAACTAGATAAGTCGGCAGTATTGTGTGTTGGCGTGTGTTTTGGAGGAGTTCGGTCCTTCTGATACTTCGCGCGTTCCTACAAGGCAAGAAAGGATGAGTAGCAGTTTCGAACCAATCTTGCGCGACGAGCAATTCGGGAGCATCGAGGTAGATGATGAAGAAGATATCAGTGTGTTTTGTTGTTTGTTTCGCCATGTTTTTAGCAACATTTTATAGTAAATTGGAACTCGTGCCAGTCTGAAGTTGTCAGTTTGTTTGTTTGAAGACGAGCCCTTTGTGGTGAGGTTTTCCGTTGAGATTTAACATAGAGTGCTCTGGTTGATTGTGGCAGATCCTTTCTAGGAAGTGCAAAAATCTCGCATCACAGGGAATTGGAACCATAAGCCAGTACGTCTCACCACGTCGCTACTCTACCACCTGCGCCACCACTGCTCGGACGGCAGGGCAGTTTCCAGGTTATCTGAGCTCGTAGCCACGGCTGAAAATGGTGTATAACTCCGTTCACAGATGCGCGCAGCAGAAACGGGACACATCTTTGGAATCAGCATTCGAAGCCGCATCCAGTGGTATGCATATCATCTCAAAGTCCCATGGTCACCTAGTACCCTCCCGTTGTCAGTTCGTCGGCAGAAATGTATAGATTTTGGTGGTTTTTACTTCGATCAGTAAAGTTGTGTTAACGCTGGTTTATAGCAGTTCGAAGGAAGCGGTCCGTTTAAATTTATGACATCTTGCTCTATGATTCTGCAGAGTAACAGAAGGTCATTGTTTGACATACGGATAACCTTGTCGCAGAATGCAATGCATCATACATAACTAAACAAACATAGCTAATGTTTGTTTAGTTATGTATGATGGGGCAAGGCAGATTTCCCACAAGTCCGTTGCCTGTAATCGCATTTTACCATTCTTCCACTTATCAATCTTCTACTCTTAAAGACTTTAGAATTATACGAAATGCCGAGCAAAGTGGTTCTATCGGAAAGAAAATATTGTGAAGTGAAAAAAGTACTGTAGTAGTGTGGCAGCCGGTTTTTTGGAGTGTATTAGACTGTCTACAATTGAAAAACAGTTTTTTACAAGATCACCTTTTAGCTTCCTTTTTTGAGTATCTCTCAAAAAGTGTTTGCATTGCTGTGTATCATTTAACATTTACTGAATGTGCACTTAAAAAAACAATGAGGGATGTAGGTAACATTTGAAAGGCTTTTTAGTTTATGAATCCTTCTCAAAAACAAAATTTACTAAATTGTCACGTCTCGGTAAAACAATCACTCATTACCAAATATGGAAAATAGTCAATTTGGTGCGGAGAAGACGGTGATGATGAGGATGATGGGCTGAGTATGACAAGATGACATGACGATGATGTTGATGGTTTAACGCTTCTGTGCCGAATCCATTTCTGAAACAGTGTAACATCGAAGGGATTATAAACAGAAGTACAAGAGCATCAGGAATGATTAGCAAAAGGGGCACCAGAATTTGATTTAGTAAAGATTCGAAATTATTATAAGCCTAGAAATATTGAGCATTGAAAGGATGATGAGATTTTTTCGAATTACAAAACCTAGTTGTTTAGTTGTTTACAAAGTGATGGATCGAGAAGCACCATACAACACAGCAAGCCAAAAGCATTGTGATGGCGTTAGTCATGTCTTCTCTATTAGTATGAATTTTTTTCTATATATAGTTTTTTATTTTTTTCGAATGGCAGGAATGAACGAATAGTTCTCAAGATCTTCACTTATCTTGAAAGAACAGCGGCACGCTTGGTGTCTGTTACAACCTAATTGTCACACAAATGTATGTTAAATTTTAAGAAATGTAGAAGATGTAATCTCAACAACTTGCGCTCAAGTATATCTGCTGATTTTGCCTGGGGCAGTTTTGCTGGCATAAAGTTTGTACAACTCGCACAGCGGTAGAAAAACGATTTGAATAAGGTAAAAAATCGCTTTGTGGATTGATCATGTTGGATATTGAAGGTATTCCTTCTAATGCTGCTAGGTCTGAGTATCAACAATTTTCTTGGAGAATTCTTCATCTGCTTTTTATAGGACGCGATAGCAAAACCTTAAATCAACTATCGGTTTTCTACATAGTAGGCTGCGTAAAGTATAAACATTTGTCAAGCGCTCATTGCAGTTTGGCAGTGCAGAAAGGTCCGAGCCCTCACCATAGAATTCTATGAATGGTAATGAGCTTTGGTTAGTAAGTTTTCAATTTGCAACTACTTCAATTGAAAACAGTCTAATTTTCTTAGTTAAGTTACTCCAGAACTCAGCAATGAGTGCCTGCAGCAGCGTGCTTATTTTAAGGACGCATGGCGTATCCTGATTCTCAGTAGACTCAAGTAACATGCAATACAGAATATATAAGGAGCACAACGCTGAAGTCTTACATAATGGCGAACGGAATTAGAGGGCAAAAATAAGTCCTCTTGTTGTCAATGAACAAGAGACACTAGATAATACTGGTTGCAGATTAAGGTTTCATCTTCCGCACTAACCTAAATCGAACATTTTCGCGACAATTAGGTTGTTATAGATATGAAGGCTATACAGAAATGATGAGAATAGGGATATCACATAATGGAGGAAACGCTCTTTTTTAACCGCAAATCAACTCCTTGATCCCCTCGATCGGCCTGGTCCTATTACTGCGGCGGTGCCGGAGTGATAGGACTCCGTAGAGGTCAGGAAGTTTGAATCATTGAAACCTAGGGCTTTAGTTCACTTTTGGTTCAATGCGCTACTACAGTACCGCCGCTAAACATTCAACCAAACGACGTTTGCGACGCAAAAACGCGTTTTTTGCGTCGCATCATGATAACTTTGTCGTCGCATCATGATAACTTTGGTTTTTCAACGGAAGAATTCTCAATCTAAAACCTGTGATTGTAGCTTGCCATCTACTCATGTTTAAAGAAGGAAAACTACATAGAAAATTTACGTGGCGAGTTGATTTTGCGAATTTGGGTGCTTCTTGCAGTTCATCAAACTGCAAGTGAACAGTTGGTAAACAGCACTCTTCGGCTGCGAATATCTATCTCCTAAGCGAATGAGTTAGTCTAAAAATGCTTTGACTTACCAGACACAATGTAGAGATTTTAGTTATCAAGTATCGAGAAGCCTGGTGATCAGGCGGCACAATTTCAACCGGTTAAAGTGACGACTTCCTACAAAAGTGCGACTGAGTTTCTATAGCGTTTCACGTTCAGTCTTCGCAGAATAAATGCTGGAAAAAGCAGTAGTGTAATTATGCAATTTTTCGATAAAAATCTTCAACCACTTCGGACGCCAATATTTGGGCACACCAGATCGAGCACTGATGTAGAGGCCCCCTTCTGTCATAATTGCGCTGACCTGACATGCCCTACAGAGACATTGCACTCGGCTGCATGACCAATGAGTCTTTCATTTCTCTCCCGTTTCGACTTTTCCACCACTATCGATCCATGCTGCCAAATCCTGATGAGTTTTGGGTTTTCTGGATTAGGTAGATCACACAGATTCCCTAATTCTTAAAATTGTGATCCCAGTCGTAAGGATTCCCAAAAAATATACTCAATTTTCGCGTCGAATTGCACTTTTCAAACAAATTGGACACTTTTCACGTCAAATTGAACGCTCTTCTAAGTTAGCCTAAGAATTTTGAAATCAAATTAAACGTCTTCAAAATTGAAAAGAGCTTCTTAAGGGCTAAACCAAAGACTTTCCAAGATGGTAGGAACAATTCTTTGTGCAAGGGAAGTTTTGTATAACTTTACTGAAATCTTTTAGTCCAGCTGCTTCAATAAGTATAATAATTTCATAAATTTTTTTGAGAAAAAATAATCTAAATTCTGTTTTGAAGTGCAACAAAGCAGCAATCATTTAGTGCGTCAAAGAGCAGATTGAACCACGCGTTTGGAAAGCTCGTCGCAAATTTTATTTGATTGATAGTGTCAGTGATGCTTACATGAAGCATCGAAGTGAAAATGTGTGTTTTCACAATTGTCTTTGTTATATATTCTACACGGGTAAAACTCTATACAAACGGCAATTTTGCTATCAATTGAATAAAAAACGCGACGTCTTGGATGAGTGCATGGCGCAATTCCTTTTCTGGTCCTAAAAATAGCCCTACTGTTTAAAACTGGCTATGAACCATCATTTTTCCACAGAAAATGAGAGTTCCATAAAATTTCAAACAAAAAAAAACACAACCTTTTGGGAATGTGAATTAAAATTTGAAAGAAATTATACTAAAATTTTCCATGAACAAAAAATTATTCTGATCCTTTTGGAGAGATCTTCGTTTATTCTAGAAGAAGCTCATTTTAATTAAGAAAAGTTGAATTTGATTTCAAAGTCTTAAGCTAGCTTAGAAAAGTGTTCAGTTTGATCTGAAAAGTTTCGAATTCCAACTCGTAATGAAGCCGTTTTACTCCAAATATTTTTTAACAGAGAAATAAAATTGAGTTAATTGGGCTCAACAACAGCTGCTGAAATTTCTTTTATGTGAAGCTTACATACTATCCAACATATTCAAGCTATGATCTAGGTAATCCGGAAAACCCAAAAACGCATCAAGATTTGGCAGCATGGATCGATAGTGGTGGAAAAGTCGAAACGGGAGAGAAATGAGAGACTCATTGGTCATGCAGCCGAGTGCAATGTCTCTGTAGGTCATGTCAGGTCAGCGCAATTATGACAGAAGGGGGCCTCTACATCAGTGCTCGATCTGCTGCGTCAAAATGTTGGCGTCCGAACTGGGCGAAAATTTTGAGCGAAAAATTACACAATTGTAATACTGGGCTTTCCAGCTTTCATTCTGCGAAGACTCAGCATGAAACGTTGTTAAAACGCAGTCACACTTTTGTAGGAAGTCGTCACTTTAACCGGTTGAAGTTGTGCCGCCTGATCACCAGGCTTCTCGATACTTGATAACTAAAATCTCTACATTGTGTCTGGTAAGTCAAAGCATTTTTAGACTAACTCATTCGCTTAGGAGATAGATATTCGCAGCCGAAGAGTGCTGTTTACCAACTGTTCACTTGCAGTTTGATGAACTGCAAGAAGCACCCAAATTCGCAAAATCAACTCGCCACGTAAATGTTCTATGTCGTTTTCCTTCTTTGAACATGAGTAGATTGCAAGGTACAATCACAGGTTTTAGATTGAGAATTCTTCCGTTGAAAAAACGCAATCGGTTGAAGTTCAAAGTAAGCATCTTCCTGCCAAATTTGGTACCAAAAAATTGTCGCAACAAGGGGAAGACCGCTAATGGCAGAAAAATAAAATTTAATTATGTTTAAGAATTTTAAAATTTAACTGGGCAGCACCACTTGTGCCTGGGGACATAATTAAGCGAGACTCGGCGACGGTTTTGGGGTCAGGTCAAAGTGATTAAGGCCCCCTTAATTGCGGCACTGGTTTTCAGGCTTCCACATATTTTTGAATGACGATCGCATGCCCAGTGGTAGGTAGGATGATGCTAGGCGCCTCTGTAAATTTTGGTGACAAAGTCTTTACTTTGGACAAAGTTATCATGATGCGACGCAAGAAACGCGTTTTTGCGTCGCAAACGTCGTTTGGTTGAATGTTTAGCGGCGGTACTGTAGCTCACACCAGGAAAAGGAGCCTAGCTCTAAAAACCTTACCGACAGCCTCCTTCACATGTATCTCTTTGTTACATATCTCAGTGCGTTTGCGTTTTATATAAAACAAACCCTAGTACATATTTTTTAAACCTGTGATCGGTATAGCAGTCTATCTTTGAAATGTCGAATATCGAAACTGTTGTGCTATTTCTTGAGTCCACCGGATGCAACAGGTACATAGACTTCTATCAAAAACTGACCACAATTATCTGCATGACATACCTGTACGCTCGTATGACAACGCGATGATGGGTAGATCTGAAGCGACACTATTACCCTTTAACGATACCAGGGCTTGAGAAGAAGTTAAAAAATTAAGAGTAAAGGAATAAAATAAAACCCAGCAGGTAAGATAAACTTTTACTTTATAAGAAATTTCACTCTCAGGACAGTTTAATCAACCGATACACTTTTTGGAGCATACCTTTGGCGACCGTAAGAACTTCTACTGAGCTGATCGCTGCAATTCTTCTCTTCAGACCAAACAGTTTTAAGACTTCTCCACGAATTGTTTTGTTTACTACCATGTAAACGAGGCCATGCATTCCTAAATATGCAATGTTGCTTAGCAGGGCTGTCATAGTGGATGTTGCATCTAATTTCTGGAGCAAGCAATTTAAACCTAAATTCAGCCTTTCGGTAAAACTGAGTGGGTCACTTTCCAAGACTGTTATTCAGAGGCTACGCTGTGATTAAGAGTCCTAAATGTTAGTGAGCGAAATTTGACCTGCTTGCACTAACTCCTGCTACAAGCTTCGTAAGTCGACAACGTATCGTTATACTCAGCTTCTAAAGCGTTACCAAAGGATGCCAGTTTCAAACGAAGACATTCTTCCCCGTCATTTTCACATCGAGATGCTTGATTATGTAATATTCGCTTCAGACAGCGTGGTCCTAGGCACGTACTCCGGTTTGTGGTATTCCGGTCAATGTGATGCGAAACTTCTGGGACCGTAGCTCCGGATGGCAGTGAGATCGGTGCTCTTGCTGCTGATCCCGGCGAACGGCAACATTGACTCCGTAGGCGTTTTCGAAACCACAGCAAAAAAACTCTCTTAGATAAGAGCACTTCTGGATGATACTCTTCCAGTTCGAAAATAAGTTACCGTTCTCACAGCCAATTTTAGCCTACAAGCGTTGCAACTATAAGAATTGTTTTCTTTTTTTGGCGAAATCGTAGCGGAATCTTTGGCCCATATATCTGAATTAAGTCGGTTTGTGTGTTAGAGCTCTCAACCCTAATTGCTTATGTTTTGCACGTTGGTGTGTGCTGCTGTATCCTTAGAAACTTTAAAAACTATTATTCTACTAAGCCGTAAAGAGATTAGAAACAAAACTAGCCAGAAAAATAGGTTTTCCACGTACTTTGATCGAGGATGGTGTCACCCAGTGCCGCGACTGCACAACCTCGACAAGGATGAAGTCGCCGCTATTTCGAACGGACCTGGTCTCGCACACAATTTGTAATATAAAACACTTGGAGACCTAGAGCTCAGCTTGTCTTCTCTAATAATGTATCAACGGAGGCAACAACATTAGTTTTTTCCGAACTCAATAACTTTATCATCGTACCAATGATTCGCCTACAACCTGCTTACTTCTGGAGTTCCCATTGTTTCCTCTCATTAGCTATAGCGGAAGAGACTGTTATTGGTAAAGGACCTACAACCACTGAAGTTGCATAGAAATCGTTTTCAAAACTAATTCAAGCTCTTTACACGTTGACAATGTCGCTCTATGACTGCCAGTCTGTATCGTGGGACGATGTCGCGCAATGGTGCGCAACAGTATATTATTTTAAGCAGAATGACATCCATCCAAACTTTGTCCAGAAATGTTATTCAGGATGCTCAACACGATGCCTATACCCTTTTGGAGGATTACATCCGGTTTTGCTTTATACTATACTTTATGGTATCGACATCATTGCTGAACCTCTGCTCGATTGTTCATTCTTTCACTGTTTTACAATCACACACTTTTTACATGCTTTTGAGGGTAAGTATGAGCTAGTGAGCGTTACCACTATCTACCATAATATACCTTCGCTTGTTGGCTGAAATTTCAAAAACGGACGTCCTATTTGTCATGGGCACCAGAATAACATCCAAGACGAGGTTTTGGGTAAATCGGTCCCATTCTTCCCCTTTTCGCTCTTACTTAACGCTATTTATTGCATAATAGCGTAGTTGGCCGAATACCGAAAACGAATATGAGATCCTTGATCAGCACCTCAAATAACCTCTGAAAGCTCGGACGAAGTTGAGCAAAATCGTTGATCCAGATACGACCACCTTAGTTGAAGACGTACGGAGAGGTAGCAGGCCTTGAGTGTTAAGATGAACATTTGCATCGTGTTGAGCACAGTAAATTTAATCTTAGACGACGTTTGGACCACGATATACCGTGACACATTTGTGTGGGACGCTTCATCCCGCACGCCAGACACACAAAAATCGCTCTTGTCGTCAACGCATTAAAGCAGCTCCATTAATTATACTGCTTGAAATTATTTAAATAGCTAATATAAGTATAAGTAAGCATTTAGATGAAACCTTGTGTGCTAAATGAGGATAAGCTTTCCACACCTCATAATAGATTCTGTTCCACTTTTAATTAACTTTAATTAAGGGTAAGAAATGACTTCATAAAGCTTTGCTTTTGAAAAGCTTTAAGAGTTCCACGATCTGCTACAAATCAATCCGACGCGTTTTTAGCCACTTATACCAAATAGTACTACAGATGCATCGTGCAAGTGTGCTTTGTAGTTGTATGTGCAATATAGCAAAAATAGCAACAAAAAACTTCACAACAGCAACGGATCATGTTGAGAGTCTTGTAGTTTCTCTGTATGATCTTTTTTGCACCGATACCCAATTTTTGCAATTTCAGCCTTCATTACAATCCTAGTTCCATAACGAACCGCATTTGGAGGGAGATTCCAATTACAGTTCCTCAACATGTTTTGCCTTCCTCCGTCTGCCATCTTTACACAGTAGTTGAAGGAAAATCAAAATTTAGTCAGTAATAAGGGCAACATAAAGAAACATAGAAGTGGAAGCCGAAAAATATTTTCCTTGACTCTACCTTCGCCGGATAGAGCAGGGCAAGCACAATGTTCTGTCAGTTAGCACAATGTCAGTAATTACTTTTGAGTAAGTAATAATATAAAATTTACAGTCTGCACAGAAGACAGTTAATATTGGCAGAACGCTAAAAATGCGCTACACTGACCATGACTGATTTGCCACATTACGTTGGAGAAGATAACGTTAGTTCTGGAAAAAGAGCAAAATTCCACCGCCACGTAGAACGTTGAAGCAATTGCTGTGCTCGTACAAATAACTAGTGATTGAAGAAAGAGCTAAAAATTATACGCAATAACGTAAATGTCTTTCCTGATATACATATAGAATTTGATACATCAGAGCAATATAGAATAACTACAGATGAGTGAATAGGATTGTATTCCTTTTTTACAAACTTGTACCTGCAATTGGGTCTTGTCGAGTTTTCCATTTTTAAATCCTTTAACCTTAAAAATATAAATGCACAGCACTGAATAGAGCAAGACGTGAACAATTGGAAATAAGATATCGTGAAGCGGAAACAGCAACGGTGTATAGTAAGCGATTTCCTGTAAAATTGGAATTGTACTGCAATCACACGTCAAGCACTGGCATCTTTAGAGTGTAGTTTACAACGTTCTTCTGCCTATTGACTCCAAAAAATATAGTACGCAGTGATTAGGAGTCCTAAATGTTAGTGATGGAAATTTGCCCTGCTCGCACTAAGTTGTACTACAAGCTTCTTAAGTCGACAACATATTGTTCTACTCAGCTTCAAAAGCGTTACTAAAGGATACCAGTTTTAAACGAACACATACTTCTCCGTCATTTTCACATCGAGCTGCATTCGGAGGCGAGTTACAGTGGTATCCACAACACTTTGCCATAAAAACAGGTTAATAGCTGTGAGTTTGTACAACCTCGCCGACAGCTCTGGTTGTACACAACAGAAATTACATTTTGCCAACCACAGACGGTTGAAAAATACCGTGGCAGAATAGCTTCTTCTGCGAAAAAAATAGGAAAAATATGTTCTTCCTCGATAAATTACTCAGCTTTTTCCTGCTTATTTTTCCATCTTACTAGGTGGGATCGCCCTTGTTCCTCCACATTACTGCAAAGAATAATAGGAAGAAATAACACACCCACTGAGCGTTGTCCGTAGTAAGGGGAGCAAATAGGAATGCTGCTTCGCGGCTATTGTAGGACATCGGTCGTGTAATAAACGGTCGCACTGTCCACACCGTGACGCTGACCGCCATCCAAATATACACCTTTCTACCTGGAAGTAAATTGTATATCGTGTTTTTTACAGCCAATCCCAAGGTGTTCGATTACAGGACCTCTGAAAATGGGGCGAAACTTGCTCATTATAGGAAGCATTTCAACAACTCGATTGGTTCCAAGCGCAACACAAATCACTGACGTTGCCATCCATGTGCCTGTAAACATAATTCAGATGCAGAGGTTAACGATGAATTTAGTTGTTTGCTTAAGCTCTCGCTCTTATGAGAAACTCACTCCATGCCGAGTTTCCAATAAAACGGTTGAAACCGGGATTAGTGCAGTACACTGATCCTGTCTAAACGTATTTTTTGTATCGTGTTTGTGAACATGAGCTAAGGTTACCTACAAAATGGAAGTATGATACAATAAGTGAGCCAATCACAATGTTCATCATATCTAGAAAACCGTTGAAGAACATCAAACGGTAACATGGAATATGCAGCAGTTTTGCGCGAGACATTCCAACCATTGAGAGTGTGTAAACTATCTGAAACACTATTTTAGATGAGCTTCTTGAATGCCGTTTTATATTTCTTGAAATTGGCAAGATTTATAACAACGAGCGTTTTCATTTGCTTATATAATCTATTGCAGTTAATACTATTGTCACATTAGATTCTATTGCCTTTCATCGCTGCTTTTCCGATAACTGCAATGCGGTTTCTATAACAAGTTGCCGAGAAAATTTAACACCTAAGGATGAGTGCGCGTCATTTAAAGCTTCGAAGCTGATTTCCTCACAGCACATAAGGTGAGATTTCCCTGCGCATATGCAAGGATGGTGCTCTAAAAAAATTGCGCTATATTTTCCATGACATAACTCTGAGAACGTTGCCGCTAACTATTATTTCTCCAGTTCTCACACTTGATAGTTCTGAGTGCAGGCTGTCGCGCAGTCTCCCGGATCAACTTCTCCGTTCAGGTGTCGCTTAGGCTAGGGACGCCTTTGGTCCCTGCTGCGTCGATGGATTGATATCAAAAGCATAAAACGCCAACCTATTCATCGGCTGACCACCGGTATTCACAGCATGTGCCTAACAAGCATTCGAAATGTCTCCACTTTATCCGATAGAAGTAGATAGATATCTCAATATCGCGTGGTGCAGAATAAAAAAGGTGAGTAACGGGCAATTCCTAATGTTATATGCTCCCGCCATTAACATTGTTAATTTCACAGCCGTGATTTGAAGAGGTTTGGTAGCCTTTGTGTTTCCCTTAAGAATAACGTGGAAGAATACTCAAGACATCTAGCACATTCTCAAGTGGTGTTGCAAAATGAAAACTCCGATACGTTTAGAATTGGTTAAATTTTTATACAACATTATTCTTGAAATCAATCCAGCCCAATAGTGTGTATGAGGACAAAGTCCTACAATGGTTTCACAGTAACAACCGCATAAACGAACCGATATCGGCAAGGAGTTTTTGACCGACAGCCATACACAAAATGCTAACCTAATTGATGCATAGGAATCAAGGCACCGGGCAGGGAACTAAAAAACTAAAGATATAGTGCGTTGGTTCGAGGATCGCTCCCTTGTTAGTCATAGCCTATTTGGACCGCATCGAGATAAGGTCATTGACGAAAGGCATTGCATTCTACAAGCGTTACATAGACAGTACATAATATATACATCGGCTCTACTATTCTTGCTGGATATAATCTTTGCTCCTTTGACCCTCACATTCGGTTCACGGTAGAATCTCCCGACGAAGATGGGTTCCACCTAATTCTCGATTCTGTACACGAAGGTTGAAGTAGTAGTGAACATCTCGCCACGAAAGATGAGACATGTGCTAAAAGTTCTGTGGAAGAAGAGGCCAACATTTCGAGAATTCTAGAAGAAATGCACCACAGTACAAACCAATCTTGGGCGATTGAATCTATGAAAACAATTGTGGTCGAAACAACTGTGCTGCACAGAAAACAAAATCTATTAATTTGAGGTTAGGGACGAATATACACCTCTTTACAGGAAAACTACCGGACTCTGTGAGCTCAGAGAAAATACCGCACTCTAGGAGCTCTCCTAAGCGTTAATTGCTGAAAAACGTTCTGCGCGTGAAAAGAAAGAAGAAAGAAATGAAAAAATGTGTAAGGTAAAGTGTACAGTGAAGACACTTAACGATTTGTTAAAGACTTTTGCTCACGATAACTACTGCACTTTTAGAGAAGGCCATCAAAGTTTCCCTTAATTCTTCTGATTTTTTCCAAACGGATTATTTTATGAATCATGCATTTCCTTTTCTTTGAGCTCACCCAAGATCTCCGAAAGTAATTAAGCAGATATTATGCATTGTGTTGTAGGGTTCAGTTTTTCATGCGGTTTGCTGCGCTTAATTGTAATTATTTGCACGTCGAAGTAAATAAAAACTTAAAATTACGTGGCTTGGTGTACAATGTCACACGAATGTAATCAGAACTACGCAGTGAAATCGATCCGCCCTCTACATACACGCCTGAAAGAGCACGTTCGATCGTTGCAAAGCCCTGGTTCTTCCCCACAAACAGTTTTTCGTAGCACCGCACCCTCTACCACACTAATGTTGGCCTTCCTGCGATTAAATTTGACGTAATGCACCACTCAATGATTAACCTCTAAAAGGAAAATTGCCAAAAGCCCTTACATGAAAGCTTATGAATCACGAAATTAACATTAGGGATGAGTAGACCGATGCGCAGAGGGTTAACATGTATTTATTAAGAACATAAATTGCAACATGATGAAATATAACTTGTAAGCGGCATTGCAGGGTGAGGCTCTCCTAGTGTTGCCTGCATGATCAATATTTCTCGCTGTAATTGTAGAATTAATAAAGACATTCATTGTATGTAATACTATTGTAGGCCCGGGGAAGCTGCTAAATAGTAAAGCTTGCAAATAAGTTGTGTCGGAAAAGCCTCGGTTGTGGCGTCTACAAGTAACTAACGATATAGATTGTTCCTGTAATGGAGAAGTAGATGCCTTGCTCAAGATTGACAGATCCTCGAGCATTCCACTCGAAAACTGTTCGCGAACTGCAGTTATATTCGGTCTCGTTGATAATCCATGGAATGTTGATGTAGAAAGTGTGCATTGTCCGAACTAAATAACGCAGATATAATAGAATAATGTTACTCAAAGTGTCTGACGTCAGCGTAGCCGTTAACTTATTTCCAATATCTCAGCCAAAATAAAATTATCCTAAGTACCTTTCAAAAAACCATTCCATGCTTAAGCGTACGATTGCGCTAGTACATTAGATTAAGCGTACCGTGGGATGAGGTGCTTTGTCGCATCCGTCACTCTATTTCAAATTGTCTTTAATGCATTTTAGTAAAGGTTTTACTCTATCATTTATAACTAAAAAAAGTGATAGTGTCTTAATATGTAATATGTAATTCAAATAATTTTAATGTAATTTGGAAAGGCCATGTACGAAATTTCGTCAGAACGAAAAAACGTAAGATGGCTAGGTAAGTGATTGTGTTCTTCTTTTGAACAATAAACTGATTTACGATGAGTCGTTTCTGTGGGAGGGTGAAAACGCCAAGGTCGGATTTGAAACTGGAAATGAAGAAAAGCTTCAGAGTGTTTAGTAGGCTTCCTCTTCTTATGAAAGATGAGGTCGCCTGCAATGCCACGAAAAATAATTCGAAAATGTTACAAGAATGAAAAAGAGAATAGAGAAAAAATAAAAAGAGATAGAAAGAAATTTGTGTTGATCGACTAAATTAGAGTAGTGGGGAGGGCTTTGAATGAAAACATTGTGCTGAAAGTGTGTTATCACTATAATATTCCTATGTGAAGATAGATGACTATACGAATGAAAATATTGACAGGAAGGTGAAGAAAAGCTACTACGGTCGTCCTTCAGCTCTTAAGTAGCAGTCTGCCTGATGAATCATGATTTTTTCTGTATCTCTCGGCGGGTTAGGACGTAAAAGCCACGCCTTTGAGGCCTTCCGCGCCTAGCTCATCCTTTGCTTCTCAACTGAATGGGCCTTCCACAAGGAATGCCTGCGGCACGGATAAATCATGCGCGTTTTCAAATAGCTTAATGAATGCCATCAACGAAGTCGTTTAGATGTCAACAACAGCTACGTGTTTGTGGTGAGAAAAATGCAGCATAGTCGCTTTTAAATGAAATGATAAGAACCCTTTTCTGGTTTCAGTTCAATTCGATTCTTCTGTATTTCGCTAACTGCCTAACCTTGTAAGTAATGTATAGTCCTAATCACGATCACGTGTTACAGGCGCGGTGTTTAGGCTCGCTGGATGCGCAAGAGGGCGCAAAAACTTCAGTCTCAAATAAGACACCAACGAAAATATTCCGCGATTTTGTGAGCCTGTTTCTGTGAACACACACTCCGTTTACAAACAAAGGTAAAACGGAACATCTGGTTCCAGACCAGCACAGTTGGTGTCAGCACATATCGATTTGTGCATATACTTAACAACATGATACGTTGGACTGCGATTTAAAGGAGGTTCAATAACTATCCATCGTAATTTAATATACATTAACACGACACAACTCCGGTTTGTTCCCGTAGATACAACTTTATCTCCGTTATAGCATGACTAAGAAAGGAATTCAAAATCAAAGGGTCTTCCTATTATTGGGCAACAAGAGTTCAATTCTGTTCTCATACACAAATTGAATAGTAGCGAAATGCTAATTGTGTTTTGTACTCGGTTTTTCATGATCACAAGCGAGTAAGCTTTTGCTGTACTTTCCACTATCATTAGAAATGTTTGGCGCAATGGAGCCTCTACCTTGACAAAACTATATAAAGCGTATGGCATTTCTATTTTAGAATATGTTAATCAGTTTGAATTGCTCAAACGAGATGTCTTCAACGGAAAGTGTAGCAAATATTTACTTAAATGTAGATGTATCGCTGCCATCCAAAACCTGACTACCCTCGATCTGTGCCAAACGACAAAGACACATCGAAAATGCTTAAATTCAAATTAAATTTAAATTCAAATTCAATTCCATTTACATCACCGTGCTTTCATCGATCTGGTGCTCGGGTTTAAATTGCTTAGAGGTGAACTAAGGGGGGAAGCCGATGAATTTCCGCTAAAAGATTCCCAAAAAGACCTACATGATGTTGTAGTGCGTGAGACGAGGAGCGCAGAAGTGTTTTTCCTTTTTTAACGGGCCACTGGGTGAATCAAAAATGGTAAAAACGGTATAGCTTCAGTGCGGGCTGATATTGACGTGACGGGTAGTGACGCGTGCAACGGCCTCAGCGTGCTGAAACACTAACCTGAAAAAGGTTTGGAGCTTCAACTATAGTTAGATGATTGCAATTTGAGTATTTCCTAGGTTTACTACACGAAGCTACAGGGTGCACTCAAGTGATTGCACCGGCGGGGGCAGCGACTGGATGGTGGAGTGGGTAGCGAAGCGTAGGGGCGTCAGGGGTTCTATACCGGAGGTGGGGTTTCTGCTTCGCTAGATGGACTTGTCCCATTTCTGCAAATGAAGAGTATCTTTTGGATTCGGTAGAGCATCGTATTATGTGGTGGATAGGGTTGACAAGGCAATGACCATTGATTTAGCAGATACTTTGCCTTTGATTATTATTCAAGCTGCTGACCACGAATCCTTCACTATTTTACTAAATTACCAATTCTTCGTGCACTGCTTCCATTTCAAAGTCGAAGGTTGGAAAGTAAGTCTGACCACAGGTGCGTTAACTGAATATTCTAATGCAGGCAGTTTTACTCACCAACATCTACAATAAACTTCCCTAATCGACTGAAGTTTCAGAAACAGATATCATACCTGAATCCGCACCCCAATTAACCGTACAGATAAACTTTGAACAAAAACATTTTTCGACCTCTAGTGTCAAAGGAGTACAAGTGCTCTTGTGCATCAGAAGAGCACGAGTAACAGAGTAACACGAGTTGGATAAAATGTGTTGCATTTAGTAACGGTTAGTGAAAAATTAGTGAAAATTTTGAGAAGAATAAAAAAGAAGCCTATGTAGAAATCCGAAAAATGATGAGTGTCGCGACCGCGATCGCTCCTCGGTCCGTGTCCGGCCCGGGCGCGCTGTTTCCCACGGTAGCTTGCCGATGAGGCACCCTCGATCGGCCTGGGCGCATGGGAAAATTGGTGACGTAGCACCATCGATCGGCGCGCGCCGCCTCCTCTCGTCCGGCGCGCGGCCATTCGACGTCCCTGCGCTCCCGCGACGAGGTCTGCCGACCTCTCGCTCTGCTCCTATTCCGGATGGCTAACGCGGGGCCTCGTCCCTGCCATATTCACGACTGACACCACGGGCAGGAGCGCCAGGAGAGGACCGCGGGGTCTAGTGGGCCTCATGCTCACCCCCGTGGCCTCAGGAAGTCTCACTACGACGGCCACGGAGGACGCCTGACTATATTCTCCTCTATTGTCGGATTGTGGCTACTTATTGGACGCGATGTGAAATGAATCTCATGGACTTATATTGTGTGCGTGTGGAGGAACCGGGTAAGTCCCTTCCTATTCAGGGCAGTAGCCGTATATGTTGTGTGTTTACCCTGTTACCTTGTGGGTCCCCCGGGAGTAGGCTGTCCCCCTGAGGCGGAGCGGGAGCGGAGGAGCCGGGTGGCTCGAGGCCTTGGAGACAGGCCGGTCCGGACTGCTGGAGCTCCATCAATGCGTTTAGGCAATACGTGCGATGTTGGCAATACGTGGGGAGACCTGTGGGGCTAGGTAAGATCTGGGACCCTCCGGTGCCCTTGGAGCGACACGGAGCCGCAAAGGCAACATGAGGAGCGCCTCAGCCTGCGGGGCCACCGATCGCAACAATGAGCACGTAACAAAGAGTGGATAATACAATACTCGTCGGTCGCGTTCGCAAATGAGGTTGCAATGAGGAACACTTCCGTGACACGCATCCAAGGCCGTTCTCAACACCAGCAAACTACGCCTTCAATGAACTATCCCTCGAGGGGGGGGTGTGCTAGAGGGCAGATGACTGCTCGCTGAATGCTTTCGTTAGTGTGACAAACAGCTATGCTTCGACCGTTTCATTATTCTGCATCATTCTTCTTAGTGGGTTTGGATGCATGTCATTACCATTATTATCCATTGTTTGTTGTTATCCTTGTTAAATATTTAATATATGGCCGTAGTTTTACTGGCACATTAATAGTGTCTGTGTTGACCCGTCTTTAGCTATGGTCTTTGCATGAAATAGACCACCAGTAATAGTACATCAATTGTAAACTTATAGACGACCATAGGTGCATGTCGAGCGCAGGTACTTTGGAACAAATACGTGTGAAAACGAAGTCAATCGAAACTGTTGGTCGCTCTTTCTGCACAACCACACCACCCTGTAACATAGACAATGCATGGAGTGTGCATGATAGAGTGGTTCACAAGAATGTGAAAATAGAAAAGCTTGTATGATTTCATGACAGTGGTAGAAGATGCAAAACCGCTGCAGTAATTTGCAAAGTTCTGGATCCGAACTCTTGTCCTCGTGCTCACGAGTCCTCTACACGGCCCACTCGGTTAACTCGGCACTGCTGATGGAGGGCATCCCGGCAATCTCTGGGATTGCCTTACGACAGTTTTTCCTAATTTTTGGACCACACAGTGACCCTTATCAAAAGCAAAAAACGCTTCTGTGCGTGCTCCTTGTCCAATGCCCTACAACATGACATAGATTTTGTTGAGAACCTTTTGGAGAATTTCATGGGCTTCCCGTGTTAGAGAACAGTAAGATTTTCCCTGCCAGCATAGCTAGAATGGATTTTCATTATATACTGGGGACTTCAGATTTATAGCGCATGCCACATTCTGAGTGCCGGTTACCCACTCTATCACAGACAGAAACTGAAAGCGGTAAAGGTTGTTGAACTCAAGCTCTGTTGATTTTATCATAAAATCCACAAATTTTTAAGTCATCCGCGAACATCCGCACTGCTCTTCGGATCTTCCATTTTGTTGGCTAGTAATAGGTACCCCTTCATGGGCTACCTCATCGCGGTGAAAAGGTGAACAACTCTTATAGTGATGGCGAAAGGCACAAACGGTCACGCAGTACGCGATGCTTTGTCGCGTATGAGCGGCTATCATTTATTCCTGGCCTGGAACATCTGAGTAACCAGACCACCGTCATGGCTCAAGCAACTGAACCCGCGCCCTGGTCCTCCGCACGCCTGAGGTGGTCTTCTACGACGTCGGTTGAACGTACGATCCTATCTGAGCAAGATCTCCGGACACTTCTCTACAGAAGCCGCAACATCACATACAACGTTATTGCACTGCAGGAAACGAAAGGCAAAACGGAACTCATAAAAAGGAGCGAACACAAGCTTCTCATCATCGGAGCAAAGGTGGATAGAAAAAAAAATTGGCGTGGTTGCATTTCTCGTCAACTCGACAGTTCGCCACCTAGTAGACTCTTACAAGATCATCAGTCCACGAATAGCTGTTCTGCGCTTGGAAACCAAAGATCAAGAAACCATCTCCACCATAAATCCATACGTCTGCCATCTGGGTAACAAACGAAGAAAAGGAAGAATTCTACAAGCTGTTCGAAAGGACTGTGAACGATGAAAAGAGCTACTACAAGGTTGTTGTAGGAGACTTTATCGCCACCGTCGGTGCTAATGATTACAATGAATGGAGGCTAGGACCACACGGAGCTTCGTCAAGGAATGAAAACGGAGATGGAAATTCTATGTTCAAGAAGCCTACAAACCGGCGATGGACCTAGGAAAGCCTAATAGAGAAATACGTTCGGAGATTGACCTGTTCTTAGAGACAGACGCTGGAGTCTGTTCGACGTCTCCGTGCTGCCTTCGTTTGACACCAGCTCCGATCACTGTCATGTCCGTGCTAAGCTGACTCTCAAAAAGAAGATTTTCAAAACTAACACTCATAAACCGGCACCGGTGAGAATCCCCACCAGGGGTGTGCGTAATTACGATTTACGATCTACGATTTTGCGATTTACGGCGATTTTTGGAGAATTTTTTGCGATTTACGATTTACGAAATTTTGGGTCGTAAATCGTAAATTTTCGTAAATGTGATCTTTGAGAACGCTGTACGAAGGACAGCCATGCGAACAAGCAGGATTTCGGAGAGGATTCAGCACGATCGACCACATACACACCATCTCGATCGATGTGTCGCGAGAGTACAAGCCGCCGCTGTGCCTTACGTTAATCGACCTGAAGAAGACATTCGACTCCGTCGAGGCTGAAACGGTCCTCGAAGCCCTGCTCATTTGAGAAAAAGGTGCAAGAATTGTTATTAAATTGCTCAATAATGCATCATTCTCTGATGTGGTTCAATACTGTGAGGCGGTTTGAGGTAGGAAACCAAACCTGTTTGGATAGAAAAGTTGCAAATCTAGTTAATTATTAATTTTTCATCGAAGCCTCCAAGCAAAGCGGCTCGGGGGAGCCAGTCACGTAGGTATCCGCCTTGGTATGCACGCATTTTTAATTCAAATTACATCAGTGATGTAATCAGTTCACCGTGGGTCTAGAACACAACATTGTTGTATAAAATTTTTAGTTTCATGCAACAGAAAACGTTGTGTAGAGCTGTCCTACATACATGACCACCCCCCCCCCTTCCCGCGCTAAAGCCTCATCAGTCATCAGAAGAATTCCATCTTTCTGTTTTTTATGTGGGCTATAAGGGCGTGACGACATTTTCGGAGACAGTGTATTTCTAGGTGAATATAGATTGTAGTGCATATTTTGGCTGCACTTTTCATTACCAAAACTTGTTTAGTACATTGAAGATTGCCAATTCTTCATTTTCTTCGTGCTTTCCCTTTAATTTTGGTTCAGCGTGGCTAGTAGTGCCAAGTATAGCGCTTTACGCTCTTCGCACCACTTGCCCTTTCGTTTTTATTAGGAAATTAGCTAAGGCATTGAGCTCACATCGAGTGGGGCGAATTGATGTCGTAAAGGTAGAATAGCCGAATTTCGGAACAAAAATGTGAATGTACACGTCAATGAACCTTTTTCTGATGAGCTAAGTATTCTATGTGCTGCTTACTTATGATTTTTTGTATTCGGGAGGTGATCCAAACTGGAAGCCACGATATCAATTTATATACCGAAAAAGAAGGAAGGTGTTTGTTTGGTACGAAGCACGAAAACAACTTCTCTCGCAGACATGGTGGCGCAATGTACGGATCGCTTTGTCTGAGACCAACTTTGAATCGAGTTACGATTTACGATTTACGAAACTTCGGATTTCATTCACGAACTCCCCTGATCCTCACATTCAAGTCGGAGGAGTCGGAACATGCAATAAATTCGTGAGATTGGAATCTTTTTGGAGATCCGTCGGAAGAAGACGACGCTCTCTCTAAAGGACTGCTGAAATGTGGAAGCAGCTCTTGCGAAGCCACATCAATGTCTGCCTCAAGTTCCAAGGCACATGCGATTGAACTCTTGGAGCAAAGAAGAGCTGTTTATTACCAGACCAATCTTCAAAAAGGGTCAACAGGAGGATATCAACAACTATCGGTCTATAGGTCTTCTCTCTGCTGTGTACAAGATCTTCACCAAAATATTGCTCTCTTATGGTGAAGTTTGCTGAGGGTTAGATATGCCATACGTCGTGCATATGATGATGTTTTGTTTTTTCAGCTCTGACGAGCCTAGGAGCTTTTTGCCCTATGCGAAATACTTCAACGGCCGACATTCCAAATCCAAGATATCGATAGTTTCACTTACGTTTTCTTCTAATTTCTTATGCTTCATAGACAGTGTCGATACGTTGTTAAATTAGGATAGACCTACGACGACTATGCTTCGAGCTCACTTGTCCCATTCGGCGGCATCTTCTACTTTGTGCGGCGGCTTGGAGATCAGGGCTGAAACCACTTTTTAAGCAACGGGGTCTCTATTCTGCTCGAGGATTGCGTTAATGATTTCGCCAACAGGTAATTTGGTATAGTCGACCTTCTTACTGTTTTGGGAGGAAACAGCCATTATGACACAACCGATTATTCCTTTGTCTGCTCTGGATCAGCGAGTTCTCTGGAATCAGTAATTAATAGAAGCGATGAGAAAAATATGAAATACCTGAGAATGTGGTGAACGGGATCGCTTTAGAACGTCCCTATGGTAGCAGCGATACGGCAGTAGAGATCAGAGCACTAGACAACTGTTTTACAACAGCGAAAGTTAGGACTTCTGCTAAGAGAGGAAACAACACACGACGCGGCGGCTCAATCGCTCAGCGCCACGACGGATGGATCTATCGTATTATAAGGTTAGCAACAATTTTTTTATAAAACCTTTGAATTCGTGCAAATCGACTAGTATTATTGTTCCTTGATTAGAAAATAATGCTTCTATTCAAGCGTTCATCAAATGTTTTGATACTACCGTATTTTAGAAGTTCAGCGTTTTTCAAAATTTTTTCAGCAAATTCCTGCTGCATGAAGCGGAGGTAGCCTTAAATAAACAAATACACCTGTTAGTTACAATTGCGAACTCCATTCACATGAGAGCAAAGATTTCAACACAGCAAATTTTTAAGCGAGTTCCTACTGGAATTCAGCATAGCAACTAAACCCTCAGATTATGAATGGAAGGTGTGGTAAAGTCATTAAATTGCACAAGCTGTCATTCACATCCATATTGAGAAAGCTTGTCATTAACTGCTGAGAAAAAACATGGACAGACAAAACACGCCAAATCGTTCCACAAATATTATGAAAAATTCTCATTCAGTTGGCTTGCCTGCATGCTGCAAATTTCCTGGCTTATAACTAATTTCCTGTGCGTTTTATTTCCTTCGCAAGTTATAGTCATGTCACTACTCTGCAAGTGCTGACAACGCATTCATACCTCACTCTGTTGGCTCATGGTCCTTGCATGGCATAGCCCTTTCTTCCTTATTATATAATGCAACGTGCACTAGAACACAGAGTACATTTAGAACGGTGATTTCATACTATTAACGTAGGCCTATCTTCTTCCTTACTTGAAAAGTGACTGAAGAGTTGGTTTTTCTCGTTTTGCGCATTTGTTTTTGTGTGGGAGGGAGTCCATATTCATCCGGCCAGTTCGATACTATTGATATTATTGATATTATTGTTGTAATTTTGGATATCCAATACAGAGACAACAAATCAGTGTTTTCCATTTCTTCACCGTAGCTGCTCTTCATTAGAGTGTCCATATTGTAACCAAACAAAGGATCCATACGGTCACCAATGGCAGTGCCACATCTTAAGTGTTTTACCCAAATTCAAAATTTTCCAAGGGAACAACGAAATCACAATAAAGATTTTAACGTCAATCGCCTTCTTCTCTTGAAGAATGGATGAAATTTTTAGGATTGCTATGAAATGAGCTCTTGGAGGGTTATTATATTTATTATTTGTTTATTATTAATACATCCATAGGGATGTGCCAACAATGATCGAGAACAGGCCGCGAAAAAATTGTCAGGAAAAAGTGGGAAAAAACCCAGAACTCAACTTACAAACAGCGAAGGCGCTAAAAAAAAGCTATCGGGAACATTGAGGAAAGACCCACCATCTATGAAACTGCGCATCTATGAAGGAGAAATTAACCAGATAAGGTAGGACAACCAACCCACTATGGTATAGTTCTATATACAGCTTGTTACAGGCAAAAGGCAAAAGTGCTGTCTCTCATACACATACGACTGGCCTATGGATAGTCATCGTAGGCACTATATAGCACTTATTACGCAGTTTTTTTTGAGGTGCATAATGACACCATAGTATACCACGGGCAAGCTCGTCCGAAGTGGGTTGGTTGTCCTACCCTTCTCTGGTTATTTTCTCCTTCATAGATGCGCAGGTTCATAGATGTTGGACCTTTCCTCAATGTTCTCAATAGTTTTTTAGCGCTTTCGCTGTTTTTAAGTTGAGTTCTAAGTTTTTTCCTATTCTTTCAGGGCAATTTTTGACCGACTGCTATGTGAAGTCGTTTTGTGCCTTTTCGGTCTCATGACACAGATGCATGCAAAGAAGAAGAGAGAACGCATCGAGTTTTTGCCCACTAGAAATCATCATTGTCTAGTTAGGGGATGATTAAAAACATACAATTTCCTTGCTCGTAAAATCATCAGCATAATTGTGTTTTTGTCGGTCCGTTGAAATTTTTTAATGCATCAAAGACTGCAGTGGTGCAGAAAAAAACAGGCACAGTTGCGACGTCACTTTCTACTTTTGTGGAAAAGCGTTTGATTGAGTGTCGCACAAAAAGACTAATACCCATCCCAGAAAAACTGCTGTCTTCTCCAAATCGACAAATCGAATATTACCAATCAAATAGAGATCCACTCTCTAGGTTCTTTCAGGGTGTGTCTATATTAATTAGGTGCGACTTTCTTTGAAGGAAGGTCGGTCTTACATTAAGTTTACCAGAGAAAAGTTTTTCCGCAATTTTTTTAAAGCTTGCGATTGATTTAGTGCAGAATTAGTGTAAATTGTTGTGCGACCCCATCAAAACGTGTACAGTTAGTAAGGTGAACAGTGTAATTACAGGATTTCTATTAATCTACAAAGGTAACTGATTTTTGTTAATGTTGACAAACTGGACATAAGGCTACCAATAGCCTTCAACTTTTTAAAAGGCCTTTAAACATATGCTTAATCCACACTTACTCATACGACGCGGATGGTGTTTTTGCTTTTGTTATTGTTTTGTTAAAAATCCGAGTCGCGGCAAACTGGGAATTTTTCTGAGTAGGTTGATGTAATCATTCTTCATGATTTTAATGAATGTTAAGTAAGAGTAAATAGACGTTTTCATGCTAACAAGTGTGGTGTTCGTCATGCAGTGGAATCTGGTGTCACAGAATTTGATTCTTTCCTGATGAAAGGGACATATTGCATTCAAAAGTTTAAAAAACTTTGATCAAAAGTTTCTGGCTCGTGATGGCGCTAAATTGTGCGAAAGTATTTGAAACGCCTATAAACATGCTTACACCTTCGTTTTTTGACCTAGTACGCGTCATAAGTCGCTTTTATAAGGCAGTTATTTTTGAACCGAATTCTCATAGGGAAGTTGAGGAAGTCTCCTAACAAATCTGAAAACATGCGTACATGTATATGCCCACACCTTCACATAAAGAGTAGGTAGTGTGTAATTTGAGCTTTCGAAACACACGCCACGGGCACCAATTTAGACGGTTTGTTAGTAGAACACTACAGTAAGTATGGTAATGCCTGAGGCTCGTCGTCAAGTTTGAGCGTCTCCTAGTCTTGTTGTTAGACGCTTCCGATCTCCTTGCAGTATTATGTAATAAATTAATGATGATGCCATTGATGTAGCCTTATTCCATGTCACGCAAAGCATTATGGCAAGTCCACCATAGAAGTGACGGTGGATGTCTGAAACTAGCGCAATTTCTGGATGGGAATGTCGATTTCGTAGTTGCTAGAAAAAAATTTACGAGATGGCAGACTGCTAAGTGACTTCATTCACTTAAATCAGTACATTGAGCTTACTTTGAATTTAGCTTACATATACCATTTTTGAGGGCGCGAGTAGCGCAGTCGGAGGATGCGCCGGCTGTCGCGTGCTCCCGATACCTGGTTCTTCGTTCGGATTTCCCGCCCAGGCCAACCAAGCCTTCGATCCCTCCGGGGTCGGTGAATTGGTACCGGACTTCTCTGTGAAATACAGAGCGCTGAGTTGTTCATCGGCTGGCCACCGCAAGTCATTGTATGGCCAAATACGCAATCAAATCCTTATACCATTTTTACGTCAAATTGGACACTCTTCTAAGCTTCTTTAAAGACTTTTGAAATCCATGCGAGATCTTTGAAGCCGAAATAACCTTCAGGAGATTAAACTGCAATAAGATGGATAGAATAATTTCTTGTTCAAAGAAAATCTCGTATAACTTTCTTTGAAATTTTCTAGTTCAGCAGCAAGAATGAGTGTAATAATTTTATAACAGTTTTATTTTCCGAGAAAAATATTAAATTAAAAGTCGTCATGAAACGCAACAAAACAGCTACCATGCAGCGCATTAGAGGCCAGATCGCGTCGTGCACTCGAAAAGCTTGTCGCAATCTTTATTTAATTGATAGTGTAAATGCTGCTTACATTAAGCATCAATGTGAGAATATGTGTGTTCTTTACAGTCGTTTTTGTTGTGTTGTTCACAGATGTGGAACTAAAAAAAGAAACTAGAACCGTGTCCTTTTTTGATTTGAAAAGTGTCGAATTCGTAACGAAAAAAAAAAATAAACAGTTGCCCGTTGGTGATGTTTAGATATTAAATACAAGTGCTCCGTCACGCCTATCGGCGTGCCTCGCACTTGCGCGCTTCGCGCGATGTTGCAGTATCTCTAAGCTAAGGACAATGACATCAAGCTAGCTGGTCTACTTGTACAGGTTTTTCCCTACCTAGGAGTAGAAAAGGCTCTCAGTACGTGCAGTATATAGTAAGATAGGGCGATCTATTGGTTCCACGCTACTGGTTCTCCTTAGTGAAACGTTCCCCCATTACTGGTACTGGTTCCCCTCAATGATCCCCCTTAGCTGACGACGTCTTCGGCACGTCTTCTGAATCCCCAGGCATATTGGACGATGCCTTCGACACGTCCACCTGAATCCCCAAACACGTTGAGCGACGTCTTTGAAACGTCATGCGACGTACTGCGCACGTCTTCTGAATCCCCTGGCACGAAGAAGACGCTCGGGTATTTTCTGCTTTTTGCTCCCCATAATTTGATCAGTATCAATTGACGGCGATCGAAGTTCTGAAAACGAACTTCGACCTCGCCAACACTCCCAAAAACTTCGCCCACACTTCCCCTAGGAGGGGGAGGGGGGTGGATTAATTAGCGTGCTGATCACGAATCTAACATCCTTCTTTAAAATTTCAGACGATTATGGTAGGGTACGGTAGGTAACGGTGACAAAGGCTGTCGATGTCATCATCACCGATTCTCCCCAGTGCTAAGGGGGCTATTTGGGGTGATAAACACGAATCCTGCAGCAATTTCTCGTATTACGCTGCAGCACGGTAGCTACTGATCAGGATCGCCATAGCATATTGGACGACAAACTCCTCGAGATAGAAACAGAATCCGTCGAAGACGCCAGGAGACGCGAGCCTAACATCAGAAACGATCAAAAACAAAAGAAGACACTCACGCTCGAACTTCTAACCATTTCACTCGGATTTTCTCAACAGTTTGATTTCTTCGGAGCGATTTCGCTGATAAAATGACTCAGCCTCTGACTGAAACGAATCATCGAGCCGTTGTCTCACCCCCCCCCCCCTTCATCAGCGATATCACGATGCCTCCTTCCGCTGTTCACCTGATCGCAGCGTAATCAGTGATGTCAATCAAAAGCGAAACACCCAAAAAGCAAGTCAAACTCCTCGAAATAGAAAACGAAATCGTCGAAGACGTCAGAAGACGCGAGCCGAACATCAGAAACGATCAAAAACAACAGAAGACACTCACGCTCGAACTTCTAACCATTTCACCCGGACTTTTTCAACAGTTTGATTTCTTCGGAGCGATTTTGCTGATAAAGTGACTCAGCCTCTGACTGAAACGAATCACCGAGCCGTTGTCTCACCCCCCCCCCCCTTCATCAGCGATATCACGATGCCTTCTTCCGTTGTTCACCGGATCGTAGCGTAATCAATGAGGCTAATCAAAAGCGAAACACCGAAAAAGCAAGTCAAACTCCTCGAAATAGAAAACGAAATCGTCGAAGACGTCAGAAGACGCGAGCCGAACATCAGAAACGATCAAAAACAACAGAAGACACTCACGCTCGAACTTCTAACCATTTCACCCGGACTTTTTCAACAGTTTGATTTCTTCGGAGCGATTTTGCTGATAAAGTGACTCAGCCTCTGACTGAAACGAATCATCCAGCCGTTGTCTCACCCCCCCCCCCCTTCATCAGCGATATCAGGATGCCTCCTTCAGCTGTTCAACGGATCGCAGCGTAATCAATGAGGCTAATCAAAAGCGAAACACCGAAAAAGCAAGTCAAACTCCTCGAAATAGAAAATGAATCCGTCGAAGACGTCAGAGAGCGCCACCGCGCTTTGATTAGGAGAAAATGAATCCGTCGGCAAAGTCAGAGAGCGCCACTGCGCTTCGATTAGGTCCCGCCTAGATTCAAAACACCCGCGTAATTTTAAATTCAAAACGTCAAGTCAATAATTCTTGAGAAAAAGCACTGAAGGGAAGTAGAGTGCAGTGTCTGCACCCTCCTGCTTAGAGATCGCTCACTCCAGAGGTAGAGTAGAGCTACGAAAAAAACTTCGCCCACACTTCGCCTAGGGGGGGGGTGGTTAATTAGCGTGCTGATCACGAATCTAACATCCTTCTTTGAAATTTCAGCCGATTATGGTAGGGTACGGTAGGTAACGGTGACTAAGGCTGTCGATGTCATCGTCACCGATTTTCCCTCACACTTCCCTCACACTCCTGCAGATATCGCTGATGAAGGGGGGGGGGGGGGTGAGACAACGGCTCGATGAAGGAGGCATCTTGATATCTGCCGATATCAAGATGCCTCCTTCCGCTGTTCACCTGATCGCAGCGTAATCAGTGATGTCAATCAAAAGCGAAACACCCAAAAAGCAAGTCAAACTCCTCGAAATAGAAAACGAAATCGTCGAAGACGTCAGAAGACGCGAGCCGAACATCAGAAACGATCAAAAACAACAGAAGACACTCACGCTCGAACTTCTAACCATTTCACCCGGACTTTTTCAACAGTTTGATTTCTTCGGAGCGATTTTGCTGATAAAGTGACTCAGCCTCTGACTGAAACGAATCACCGAGCCGTTGTCTCACCCCCCCCCCCTTCATCAGCGATATCACGATGCCTTCTTCCGTTGTTCACCGGATCGTAGCGTAATCAATGAGGCTAATCAAAAGCGAAACACCGAAAAAGCAAGTCAAACTCCTCGAAATAGAAAACGAAATCGTCGAAGACGTCAGAAGACGCGAGCCGAACATCAGAAACGATCAAAAACAACAGAAGACACTCACGCTCGAACTTCTAACCATTTCACCCGGACTTTTTCAACAGTTTGATTTCTTCGGAGCGATTTTGCTGATAAAGTGACTCAGCCTCTGACTGAAACGAATCATCCAGCCGTTGTCTCACCCCCCCCCCTTCATCAGCGATATCAGGATGCCTCCTTCAGCTGTTCAACGGATCGCAGCGTAATCAATGAGGCTAATCAAAAGCGAAACACCGAAAAAGCAAGTCAAACTCCTCGAAATAGAAAATGAATCCGTCGAAGACGTCAGAGAGCGCCACCGCGCTTTGATTAGGAGAAAATGAATCCGTCGGCAAAGTCAGAGAGCGCCACTGCGCTTCGATTAGGTCCCGCCTAGATTCAAAACACCCGCGTAATTTTAAATTCAAAACGTCAAGTCAATAATTCTTGAGAAAAAGCACTGAAGGGAAGTAGAGTGCAGTGTCTGCACCCTCCTGCTTAGAGATCGCTCACTCCAGAGGTAGAGTAGAGCTACGAAAAAAACTTCGCCCACACTTCGCCTAGGGGGGGGTGGTTAATTAGCGTGCTGATCACGAATCTAACATCCTTCTTTGAAATTTCAGCCGATTATGGTAGGGTACGGTAGGTAACGGTGACTAAGGCTGTCGATGTCATCGTCACCGATTTTCCCCTCACACTTCCCTCGCACTCCTCCAACACCGGATAGAGGCATATCGTTACTGGACCCCTCCTGGACAGACAGGACAAACACGTCGCCCTGGACTGACACGGCATCCCGTACAGACTGACAGAAGTTACACTCCCCTTAGCGGCTTATTATATAGAAGGAAGAAGGATGATGATGACCTCCACCACCTACACGCCTTAAATTCCACACCGCTTGAATGGCATCCACAAAAGATCGATAATATCGACCGATATCGATTGATCAACTTCAGATTCGTCTTCAGCGACCTCGATTACCCCCAAGGCTAAAGTTTCGGACCGCTTGGACGAAATACACGAAAAATCGATATTATCGATCGATATCGATTGATCAACTTCAGATTCGTGTTCAGCGACCTCGATTACCCCCAAGGCTAAAGTTTCGGACCGCTTGAACGAAATACACGAAAAATCGATATTATCGATCGATATCGATTGATCAACTTTAGATTCGTGTTCAGCGACCTCGATTACCCCCAAGGCTAAAGTTTCGGACCGCTTGAACGAAATACACGAAAAATCGATATTATCGATCGATATCGATTGATCAACTTCAGATTCGTGTTCAGCGACCTCGATTACCCCCAAGGCTAAAGTTTCGGACCGCTTGGACGAAATACACGAAAAATCGATATTATCGATCGATATCGATTGATCAACTTCAGATTCGTGTTCAGCGACCTCGATTACCCCCAAGGCTAAAGTTTCGGACCGCTTTAACGAAATACACGAAAAATCGATATTATCGATCGATATCGATTGATCAACTTCAGATTCGTGTTCAGCGACCTCGATTACCCCCAAGGCTAAAGTTTCGGACCGCTTGAACGAAATACACGAAAAATCGATATTATCGATCGATATCGATTGATCAACTTTAGATTCGTGTTCAGCGACCTCGATTACCCCCAAGGCTAAAGTTTCGGACCGCTTGAACGAAATACACGAAAAATCGATATTATCGATCGATATCGATTGATCAACTTCAGATTCGTGTTCAGCGACCTCGATTACCCCCAAGGCTAAAGTTTCGGACCGCTTTAACGAAATACACGAAAAATCGATATTATCGATCGATATCGATTGATCAACTTCAGATTCGTGTTCAGCGACCTCGATTACCCCCAAGGCTAAAGTTTCGGACCGCTTTAACGAAATACACGAAAAATCGATATTATCGATCGATATCGATTGATCAACTTCAGATTCGTGTTCAGCGACCTCGATTACCCCCAAGGCTAAAGTTTCGGACCGCTTGGACGAAATACACGAAAAATCGATATTATCGATCGATATCGATTGATCAACTTCAGATTCGTGTTCAGCGACCTCGATTACCCCCAAGGCTAAAGTTTCGGACCGCTTGAACGAAATACACCCCCCCCCCTACACCCCCCCTCTCTCTACTCCAACACCGCATCTCCAGGCACGTTTGGCAGCGTGTTCGGCACGTCTACTGACTCGCCAGGCACGTTGGGCAACGTGTTCGGCACGTCTACTGAGTCGCCAGGCACGTTGCACAACTGCAACCCCCCTCCTCCGACGATTCCCCCTTACAGGACTCCAGCACCGCATCTCCAGGCACGTTTGGCAGCGTGTTCGGCACGTCTACTGACTCGCCAGGCACGTTGGGCAACGTGTTCGGCACGTCTACTGAGTCGCCAGGCACGTTGCACAACTGCAACCCCCCTCCTCCGACGATTCCCCCTTACAGGACTCCAGCACCGCATCTCCAGGCACGTTTGGCAGCGTGTTCGGCACGTCTACTGACTCGCCAGGCACGTTGGGCAACGTGTTCGGCACGTCTACTGAGTCGCCAGGCACGTTGCACAACTGCAACCCCCCTCCCCCCACGATTCCCCCTCACAGTTCAGCACCCAGATGGCCAGGCAGACCGTCACTGATCCCCCCCTGGACAGACACTCCGCCCCGTACAGACGCTCTCCCCCGTACAGACGCTCTCCCCCGTACAGACGCTCTCCCCCGTACAGACGCTCCGCCCCGTACAGACGCTCCGCCCCGTACAGACGTTAGCGGCTTATTATATAGAAGGATGTGAGAGCTGCGGCGTTTGTGAGCCGGTTGTTCCTCTAAAGATTATCATGGGGTTATCACTAAATTGATATGACATTACCCAAATTCGAGAAATCCCGATACGCCCACAATTATATATACCATTTTCATGTCGAGTTGGACAGTTTTCACGTCAAATTGGATACTCTTCTAAGCAGACCTTTGAAATCAAAGCGAACTCTTCCAAATTAAAATGAGTTTCTTCTACATTAAACTAGAGGTTTTGAAAAAATGCTTGAATAATTTTTCGTTTAAAGAAAATTTTAGTACAACTTTCTTTGACTTTAATTCTTTCCCTAAAAGATAGTTTGAAATTTTATAAAAATTTTATTTCCGAGAAAAGACAATGATTTAAAACACGTTTTGAAGAAAAGGTAGAGGCTATTTTCTATTGCCAAATTAGAGAATGTGCCATGCCCTGTCCGAAACCTCGCGATTTTTGTTCAATTGATAGCAGCATTTCTGTTTGCATTCAGTTTCAAGCCTGCAAATGGTGCAACGTTAAGAATTTTTAAAAAACGCACATATTCTAACTTACTTATCTGCCTTTTGAGTGCATGGCACGATTCGGTCTCTTGAAACACTACATGTTAGCTGTCTTGTTGCGCTTCAATGCAATTTTTTTCCAAAAACAAATTTTTTATAAAATTATTCCGCTTGTTGGAGCAGCTGAACTAAAAAATTTCAAAGAAAGCTCTACCTATTTTTTCTTGAACAAAAAAAAATATTCTATTCTAGTGAAACTGTTTCTAATCTTCCTAAAGGTCGTTACGTTTGGAAGAGTTCGTTTTGATCTCAAAAGTCTTAGGCTTGCTTAGAAGAGCGTCCAATTTGAGTGAAAAGTGTCCAATTCGACTTAAAATATGTTCAATTCGACGTGAAAATGGTATATATGTATGCTCCCATACAAGACTTCGAAAGAGATTTTGAGAACACATAGGACCATGGAAAGCCATGGAAGCGCTGAGACGCCACCAGTAAAAGGAACAACCCCACCTAATCCCAATAGAACGACACAATTGAGCATCGGATAACCGAACGGTCAGAAAATGCTGGGAACAGACCTATTACTTCGCATTCGACTACTCATTGTGAGCTCTGGATCCTGCAGAAGGTTGCTCTCAAGCTTATGCTCCGACTAGGAATAATAAGCACAACACCAAGGATAGGATTCACCAATTCCTTAAATGGGCCTTGCCGTTGTTAGTATCGCAAGTGGGTACGTGGAGCGCAGTAGGAGGAAGTACCGGCTGTCGCGTGCACCCTGTACCAGGTTTTTGGCTCGGATTCCCGCCTAGGCCAACTAAGCCATCATTCCCTTCGGGGTCTGTGAATCGGTACCAGACTTCGAAAAGATAAGGCGCCGACTTGTTCATCGGCTGGCCACCAAGTCATTGTATGGCCTAATACGCATTGAAATCGCCTCCACGACATTCCGTAGAAGCAGAGGTAAGACTGTTTACTAGAGGATTCAGGCTTTCAAGGACGCAAATCGTGGAAGACTGGCGAGATCGTGGTGTGGCAGGAAATTGGAATCTACATTTGTCCGGATTTAAGCGCCACACCTGTAAGTGCAAGACAAGCCGTTAGGTGTATGGGAGCACTTGTGTTAAATAAGCCCATACTAGCGCTGCCATAAACTATCTTACGTGCTATTCGTAACTACCAATTATCGAAGGAATGTTCCTCACTTCATCCTTCTTCGAAGATTAAAAAGAGGCACTATTAACTAATGAAAAGAATAAAAAGGTTGATGAAAGACGACAATTGTAGAATCAAGAAATTTTTGTTAACTCAAAATCGTGAAAAACGCCCGAAATGCGGTATCGAATAGATGTTCGGATAAGGTGGTTATAGCGTCACAGTATTGCCGCTAGAACTAAATAGTTACATTGGTTGGATAAAAAATTAGTTCAAAAATAGAGCCACAATATACTAATCAGAACTGTAAGACAGAACAACGCAGAAAACCCAGTAAAGGTCAGACCTCCTAATTCTTTATACCTGTCACTTTCTTCTGTCATATGTCTGAGTGTATGATGTCCTTAATCCAGACTAGATGTGCTTTCAGCATGCACGTATTCTACTTCAACATTCCATGGATTATCGATCAGAGCGAATATAACTGCAGCTCGAGGACTCCGGCCGAATGGAAAGAACGAGGCTCAGTTAATCAGTATCAGGCTGTGTACTTCTCGATTAGCGGGACAATCTTCTTAGTAAGCATTTCTCGCAATTATAAGTTGGGGCCTGTATATCTTCTAGAACATTCGAGGCTTAGGGCAAACACTGCATGGATCGCAAAGCAGCAATTTTGGAAAAAATGAGTGTTGTTTCTTTTTCAGGCCTTATTATTCCCCTTTCTTCATAACTGGCTGTTGAGGTGTTTGTCTATGAAAGCAATACCATTTAGATAACCTATATTGTTGCTCTGGTAGGTATGGCACGCGCAAGGCTCTTGAGGATTCCTTGCTATCAACTTATTTTCTTCAACGGAATGATTGACATATTGAATGTGCTTGTTGGATCTTTCATCGTCGCTTATATTGATTTTGTGAGTGAGCATTATATTCAAAGAGAAGAAGAAAAGAATTCAGAAATGCGCTGTTGTAGACCGGACAGGTGTTTTGCAGCAGCATCGCTTTTGGCCAGTTTACAGGACACATAGCTTGGAGTACGTACGGTTCACTCTTAAACCAACCTTATTAAAACAACTACTACTTCTGTTATTATCATTATTAAAATATCATTTTATTAAACCTCTATATTATAACCTAATTATTGCAACATTATTGTTAAAACAATGATAACCTCATTTAAATAATTTTTAAACGTTTTTAGGTGCTTGGATGGGATCGACATTTAGCTGCATAGTGCTTGCTATCAACCGAGTAGTGGAGATGATGCCATCGATGCGATATCTTCGTTTTCTCTTCAAAGGTTTCATTAAAACAGTTAAATGCGGAAGCTCCAACTTGGACCATCACATTTCGGGCCGTTATCTATTAGGATTGTGCCAAAACTCTTTTGTGGTTCGCTGTACGAAATGGTTTGAGCGTCTTCCTCCAGCTCAGTACCAAACGTCCTCACAATTCAAGAGGTTAAACAAAATAGACATTCTATCTGCTACTTGTGTCTCTGATATGTGTTAGCTAGCATAATTCTGTAGAGGAGCATTCAGAGTTCTGTGCTTCTGTTCACTTTCGGTTTCTTGGTTTCTTTTATGAATGTCTCACCAAAATAGTCCGCCTTTCGGTGCATAAATAAATCCTCTTCTTCTCTTGAGCGTTTAGTCCCGCGCAGTCGCAGGGTCCGCTGTTCTTGTGATCTGTCGCCACCTCATCCTATCAAGGGCGTCATCTGCCGTGGCGCCGACTTCGCCGAGAGCTCTCTTGATGACGTCCTTCCATCTTTTCCTTGGGGCTCCTCTCGGACGCTTTCCGGGAGCCTCGATATCTAGGGCCAATCTTGTGGGGTGATCCTCTGGTCTTCTGAGGACGTGTCCATACCACCTCAAGCGCTGCTCTCTCATCTTCAGCTGGATCGGGACTGTCTTCATCACTGCCCTAACATCCTCGTTTCGCACCCTGTTCCGACGGATCCATCCACATGCCCACCTCAGCATCCTCATCTCCGCCGCGTGCAGTTGCCGCTCCTGCGCCTTACCCAGGGCCCAGCACTCACTGCCGTAGAGGAGGGCAGGTCTCACAACTGTTCTATAGAGCTTGCCTTTGAGCGTCCTAGAGCATCTACGGTCGGAGAGGATCCCTGTGGACTCTCTTCACTTGAGCCAGGCTGCGTTTATCCGTCCCCTGACCGCCTGGTCCACACTTCCTTCCTCAGATAGGTCACTTCCGAGGTAGCGGAATTCTTTCACCTTCTCGATCGTTTCCCCTTGGCAGTCTAGGATCGATCCAGCGCACTGCTCAGAGCTGATGAACTGGAGCTGATGAACGTCTTCTTCACGTTCAGCCGTAGGCCGTTGTCTGCGAGGGCTCTCTGCCACAGCTCGGTGCATAAATAAATAAATAAATAAGTTGTAAGGATTACTTAAAAGCCACCGCTAGCGTTGAAGCAGAGGAGTTAAAACTGCACCTTTAGTATTTGCTACTAGCATTCTGCGCCCACAGTAATTACAACATTTCCCTATCCATGTTTTTTTTTCGCGATCAGCGAGGACGTGAGCCACATAATGTGAAGAGGAGTTTAAACAAATCACAGAAATCGTATCGCAATTTTATAACTACTTTGTGTGTGTAAGGGCTATAGCTCTTGTTTATGTATTGATAGACTTTCGTCAATTTTAGGAGCGTAGGGGTGTCAAAGGAGTAACCACCTTTACATGCATTCCGATCTCATATTCTCGCCCAGGTCAATCAAGCCCTCCAGGCCATGGTCGACTGACTAGCTATTAGTGTTGTCTGATAAGGGCAAAACATTTACTTGATCACCGGTCGTCCTAGCAAGTCTGTAGTTGGGTTAAATATGCATTAACATTGATATTTCGTAGAAGTACAGTATAATTAGGGGCCCATCCCGCACAAAAATTTAATAATGCTAATCTTTATCGCAAAATAACATCATCCTCAGCTGACTACAGTAGGACTTAAATACCCAAGGATGCTTGGTGAAAAGCTTAAGTCCATCCCGCCCTGCGCTGATGACGTAGTTCCTATGCGCCTTTAAGAAATTGCCTGTGTAACAATTCGTTCCGTGTCGAGTTTGTGCACTATATTCGTAGTTTAATTACCCAAGTTTGAGAGCACGACCAAAGTGATTGGAGACTCGTGGGTACTGGTCAGTATATGTTGTAATATTATTACGTCAGAGAACTATATCCTCGTCGATTTAGGTCACGGCGTTGAGTAACTAGTTTAGGGTTCTTTCACTCACAATATGTTGCAGCAAACAGTAGGGTCATCTTAAGCGACATCTAGACGATTCTAAGGCTAAACAATGTGCTTAGCTAGAGTGTGAGACAATAGAGGCAAAGATCTTGAAGTCCGTATAGACGGGTGAGCGGGTGTTTTAAATGGAGGCATACACACAATGAAAGCGTTTACGGGTGCAGCAGAAAATATCGCAGGCCAAGGAAAATTAATATGAACACCAAATTATTTGATTGACTCTTGATCCCATCTTATTAACTTTTATTTTTTATTAAATGTCTGATGATCATTGCGTGATCACAGGATCATGATTTAACTGATACTTTGTGCAAAAAATAGATTGGCATGAAAATATGCAGTAGCTCCACTCACTTAGGCCTATGTTATACTTCGGCGACGTGCTACGCAGTGCGTAGCAGCCCGCACAACAAGATGATTTGACGGCGTCGCCGAGAGCTCCGCTGGGGGTGTTATATTTCCGTCGCCGAAGTCATCCAAGGGAGGCAGAAAATGCGCTCCGCTGGAATGTTTTGATTGTGGGTTGGTTTTTCGTTTCCGGCACTGCCATGATCCCCACCGGACTTCGAATGACGAAATCGAGAAATGCAAAAGACGACCGTCTTGCGTACACCAATAGTGCCACTCGTTAGAACACTGAGGGATTGGGAACGTAAACCTTACCTTCCCTTCACTTTGTCACCTTTCTTCGCTTTGCTGTCCTTCTCGCCCGTTCTTTTCGCATTCTTTTTTCTAGGCCTTTTCGCTTTCTTGCAGAGAGAATAATACAAAATAAAACTGTGAAAAGTAAGTAGTGATTCCTCGCTTTCTGAAATGATTCTGCAAACCTCTGCGAAGAGCGAGCTTTTTCGAGATACAATTCATATTGAGTGAAATGAGTGAAATGAGCCTCGTCCAGTCCGACCAAGTAATCGTCGAATGATTTGAACCTCAGCTCCTCACTAGCTGCGTGAGTAGGCCTCACGTAGCTGCTCCTAACTCTTCCTCGTTCATTGTTCAAGGCCAGCGCCACACAAAAGATAACAGCTTCGGAGCAGTACTTGCGCCTAGAAACCATGTGGCTTTATGTTAGCCTTCAATAGAGGAGGAGAAATATAAAAGGAGAGGAATCTGACCCTTTCACCCAAGACTGTTTTTGAAAAACTGCTTCAGATCACACTTACCCTTCCTTCTAAAGGTGAATGTGGTTAGCAAGAGAAAATTCGCCAGATTAACAATGGTCGACCGTTCATAAAAATCAAAAATCATCATCAAGTCTCGAAACATATTAAGAAAAAACACACAATGTAATCAAATTCGAGCAGATGTGATCACCTAGCGTTTCTATCCGCAGTCTGGTTACCAAATGATGACACTGAAAACGCGCTGCTATGCTAGAAATGTGCTCCTATGCTATCCTGTTGACGACGTCGCCGACAACGCCACAGACGCGTCAGCGACGTTGGCGTCGCCGACGTCGATGACGGGCTGTCGGTGACGTGTCGCAGTGTCGGCGACGCGTCGCCGAAGTATAACATAGGCCTTAGGCGGATGGTGGGATGGTAGTCTTCCGTTGATGTCTGATCGACGACTTTTGTCTCGCCCCTCGATCGATATCGCTCTTTTGATTCGGCTTTGCTCTCGTTCGAATGCTCGAGGCTCTCTTAAGGCCACGACACACTTCTGCGGCATCGCCGCGGTCCTATTCTTAACTATAGGCCTGAGTTATACTCCCGCGGAAGCATCCGCGGAAGGGCGGGAATCGCGCCGAGACTCCTCACCTGGCCAATCGCCGCGCCTCGCCACGCCCGCCTCCGCCGTGCACCATTGGTCCGCGGACATTCCGCGGATGCTCCCGCGGGAGTATAACAGAGGCCATAGCGGCGAGCCCTGCGGTGAGCGGCGGGCGGCGGCGACGCCGCTGGAGCTGATTTCGCGCCGATTCGGCGCAGGCAGGGGCTCCTGCGCTCTAACCTTTTGCGGCAGGGGAGGGGCCAGAGCGCGTTCAGGAGTGGGAAGGCGAATAGGATCAGTAGTTCCCAAGTAGAAATACAGTATCTCGCCGCTCCGTGCCTCTGCCGCTTGCCGGCTAACAAAACTGCAGGAACGGCGCCCATCGTTTTCGCCGCCTGCCGCCCGCCGCTCGCCGCAAAAGTTTGTTGCGCTTTTAGTGACTATGTTTTCTCTGTCGTTATCCTTGCTTATGTCTAAACTTGCTGCAATTTCACGACCAAACTTTTTAGGAGGTTACTTATAAATTGAGTTTCACATGCTGACCGCAGTTTCTGTAGCAAGGTGCTATCTGGCTTTCAAGTTGATTTGCAAACTACAATTTGAGGACCTTCGTTCCTCATATTTCCCAGTACTGATATATAAAAAAACCTGCTTTTGTTGGCTTATAGAAACCCTATTCATTGCGATTGGGTTTAAAATATTTTATTTGAGCTGCTCAGCTTAATATTACTTCCACGTTCCCGTCGTTTGAAATTTTGGGTTAAGTATGTTGGGAGTGATGTAAAGAAGTTAAAATAAAGAAATTGTTTAGGATGCTACACACACATGTGGATGACACTGTGCGTCCTTATCATGATTATTCGCCCTTTCGTTACCAGGCCTACACTTTTCAATAGCTCTGCCGGTGCGTTTATGGCAGCACCTCTTATCTCTGATGATATACAATGGGTAGGTTCAGCAGTATACAAACAAACGAGTATGTTTATCATTGTAATAGAAAGGTAAAAATGCCCTAAAAGAGTACGACAGGTTCCTTCCACTTTTTTCAAGCGAAACCTTCAGCGTTACCACATAGACTCTCAGTGGGTAGCATACATTTCTCAGTACGTCAATGTCTCGAGTTTTCTGATGATGAAGTCCCACTCGAGAGAAGGAAAATTTCTCGTTCTCCCTCGCGAAATTTTTCTTAGAAGTGCTGAAAGCGCTCCTATCTGCCTACGTACGTTCCTTGCGGAAGTACATTTCGCTTATTTTCTGTAGATTTCAAGGAAAGAACTTGAGGTGCAGTATGTAGCTTGCTCAATCAAATCATTGCTTGCCTTTGTCTTTCCAGAGCCATGTTTGCTTCTCTACTATCTTCTTACTAGGATTCATGCAGCCAAGCTCAGACCGGGCTGCGCTCGCTGATTGGCATCAGCACTCATCCACAGTTTTACTTATTTGGCAGTCGAATTTGTGGTATAATACGATTTCCTTCTCTCTGAAGGGCCGTGAATTAGTGCTTATAATCGTCGTCCTCATATCGTTTCTCGTCTTCGGTGGAGCGAATTCGAAAGTAGAATAGTTAGGTTTTCTAAAGTTTCGCACGGAGTCTAGCGTCTGGAACCAGTTTCATATTCAAACAGCGAACAAATCTGTAGTTGAATTCACACGTCTTCTCTACAATGTGCCAAATGTGAAGTGCCTTTTGCGCTTCTGGAGCAAGTATTGACACTGATAATATCCTGGGGTACAGCATAATCAAGCATACTCTAGATTCCATCATCATTTAGACTGCTATAATGGAATCCTACATCGCCTGGATGCTGTTTTTCAAACGATGTGCCGGTTTAGCTCTTCGGCGACGCGACAATTAAAAAACTCTCTTGGGCGCTCCAGAAGTCCTCTCGTCCAGAAAGTTTCATAGTGAGCCTTTTGCTGTAGATGGACATCCCGTCAGTGGTGCGCATGCCGAAAAGAACATCAATCACGAGCGTAACCTTTATCACACGTTCGTCTTAGCGCTCGACGTTTACTATTAATTGGTCGCGAAAACGATTATTTACTGCTACTGGAGCACATATGGAGGACGACCTGCTATCGTTCTTCAGTATACTACGATTTAGCACCGCTCTAGAGTATTTCTTCCAAAGAGCAGACATAGATGTCTAGGAGCATACGAATAACGAATAGAGCACATCTCTGGCGACCCTCTTGTGAGATTTCCGATGGTCAAGGTGTAAAGACCACACATGCCGTTCGGTAGGTTTTTCCTGCTCTTTCAAAAAACATTGTGGACGTCGCTCTAATTTTTCTAGCCAACCTTTTGCAGGGCACTGCAAAAACATGAACCGACGCGACTATCGAGTCATCATGCTTTACGAATTTAAATTGGGACATTGTGCGGCAGGCGCATCTCGTAGCTTTAGCAGCGCTTTTGAGACGATCTGTCCTTGCTAGCGAATGATGAGGCTCTGCTTCAAAAAATACGCTCTTGGAGATTTTGATCTCGATGAAAAACTCGGTCGCGGACAAGGGCGTCACTTGACGATGATGAAGTTTTGAGGAGAGCTGTTGAATCAAATCGGGAGGCGAACACACGTGCGTTAGCAGAGGACCTTGGCGTACATCATAGTACGGTAGCAATACATTTGGCAAGAATCGGCAAGTGAAGAAGATGTCGAAGAGTGCGAATTTTTGGGAGAGGTGCAACAGAGTTTTTATGGTTGTTGTTTGATAAAGTTCAGGTGCTGTAGCAAGGTAAAGGAATATTCTGTTTCAGGAAATCTCATACTATACATCGCTTGTTCTACCACTTCATAATATATCAGTGATAATCATATTGAGTGTGCTTTACTCTGTGCTCTGCTTCTACGTCATAGGCTTTGGCAATATGTCTAGTACTCGTATCAGCAAAGTTCAAGCGCAGGTTATTTCGATTTCTAGTAGCAAAGAATGGAATGATTTTGTTTCACTTATACATAAGTAACAAAGAAACACGAACGTCACAATAAGTAGTAACGAAACACTCAGTGAAATGATTTTGAATAACTTCAAACCTTAGCGTGTTTCTTCTTTAAGCTGTTTACCAAGATTGTTAAAGAGGCTTTACTTCGGCTGACGTTTCGGTGTCTTCGCCTTCTTCGGAGTCTGGAAAGGTCGAGAACGTTAGTGAAACTATTTCCCCAAACGCCATTTCATCATACAGAATAGCATTCTCAAGGCAGCTAGAGTAAAGAACTGGTGTCCCAGGTACAGCGTATCAACTAACCTTCTAGGTGGGTGCCGACGAGCACCACCAGTCACTAACTACAAACTTTGTATTGGAAGAAATAGAAAACTGTGGCCCACTAGGTGTAGCAAAGTTAAATAGCTTAGTTTACAATTAATTGAGAGACTTTGTAATATATTCTACAACACCGCTCCTGTCCTTTGGTTTTTGAGCGGAATAGGCGCAAAAAAAACTGCCGTTTTCGCCGTTCTCCCATAACTCTCTTCAAAGGAGACTATTCAAAAAACAGAACCTACCAAAAGAATTCAAAGTGGAATTCTGAGAACGTAGGCGTTTTACAGTGGTTTAGAAAAAAGATTTGAGTCATATAAGATCTGGATCCAGCATGTGCAGTTTGCTTGGATGATAGCAAATATTTGGATAGATAACACATACTGGATTTCATTGTTATGTCATTTTTTGAATAGGCCACCTTGAAGGAAGTTATGGGAACGCCGCGAGAACAGCGGTTTTTTGCGATTATTCCGCACAGAAACCAAAAGGCAGGAGCGATATTGTAGTTTTTGAGACCAGCAAATATTCTAATTTAGCTATTTCTTCAAGCCCTCATCATCTGCGTAAGCACTGCTACAGCTGCCCTCTTATACGTTGTGCTCGTATTTGTGCCAGTTCACCGGAGCATCGTCATTGCAGCAAACATCGTATGGCAAATAAGTCATGGTGGGTATTTTCTGCGCTTCATGTTACACAGCGACCATTGAACTGTATTTCCAGAGCTGACTTCTTTTTAAATTTGCTTTTCAGGAATACACGGAGTCGTCTACATATGTATAAATAGGAATGTTCGTGAGGAAGTAGTAGGGATTTTCAAGCGAACCAACAGAGCGAAAGCCTCGATTGCTTCTTCGCCGCCAACTCTCACCGTTCTACCTAGTGAATAGCGCTTTTAATGGTTCACATCAATTTTCATCACACGCTGCATCGCCGCGCTGAGTCACTCTTCTATGTCTGCGTCACTTACTTTCCTCACCTTTTTTAAAACGTCATGATTTTGTTGGTTCTATCGTTTCATCTGAGCTGTTCGTTCCACCTCAGCTCTGCTTTTCGCTATTTTTTGTGATTGTCACAATCTTCGTATAACTCTTTCGTTAGGACCTCTGATAGTCCTTTAAAAGTTGAAATTTTCTTTAGAAAAATTCAAATAAAGAAGAGATATTCTTACCATGTTGAATTTTCATGAATACTGGCATGCCGTTGTTGAACTCTCAGAGTGCTCTTGTTTATAGCAGTCCCCCCCACGATTGGTATATCTTTAGTTCGGTTTATGTTTCGGCATGTTTCGCTTTTTTAGAGCCCGGAGCATTGGATACATATTAGGCTGTTGCATAAGTTCTTGGACATTTGGGGCATGAAATATTTATTATCACAACATACGAACAACAATATCAAATCATTTGAAGTAACCACCCTTTACATCAACTGTCTTTCGCCAACGTGCTGGTAAGTCATGGATGCATTTTCTCCAAAACGTGGCCGGTTGTGATTCGAGAAATGTGTGCAGTTCCTCCTTGACATCCTCTCGGTTCCTAAATTGCTGGCCGTCCAAATAGCGTTGAAGGCTTGAAAACAAATGACAATCAGAAGGAGCGAGATCTGGTGAGTAAGGTGGATGTGGAAGAACGGTCCATCCGTAGTCCGCCAACTCAGCGTCGCTCTAGCAATATGCGGTCTAGCGTTGTCGGGTTGAAAATACACCTTCACTTGCTCTCCTCGTGTGGTTTGAAGATGGGCCCTCAACTTCCTCAGTTGGTTGACGTAGACCTCTGCCATCACTGTTATCTCTTCGCCCAGCAGCTCCCAGTATTCTACGCCGTGAACGCTCCACCAAATGCATAGCATTACCGTTTTCACGTGAAGGTCGAGTTTTGGAACGTCCTCTGCCTCTCCAGTTGCGTCAACCCACTGTGCACGCCGGTGATAATTAGAGTAGAGTATCCATTTTTCGTCCCCGGTGACAAGGTTGTCCTAGCCATCCGTGGGTACGTCTGAGGGTAAGGAGAGACAGAGCGACATCGGCTCTGCGATCCATGTCATGTTGTGTCAAGTCGTGAGGTACCCAGCGACCCAATTTTTGCACCTTGCCAATCGACTTCAATCCTCGAACGACTGTTGAGTGACTAACACCAAGAGTGCTTGATAGTTCGCGAGTGGTTTGGTATGGGTCCGCTTCCACTCTGCTTCGGAGGCCATCCATCCAAATCCAGTGTCATCGGGCGCCCTTCTCGTTCATTACCTTCAACGGAGAATTCACCAACTGCAAACTTCGAGAACCACTGGTACACAGTACTTCGAGCAGGAGCACTCTCGTTGTAAACATCCTTCAGGCGACGATTAGCATTAGCATTGAGGCCAGATTGATGCAGGAATAACATGACGTGCCGAATATGCGTCTCAGTTGGGATGAATTGCTTAGCCATAATAGCTGACGTTAACGACGCAGAAGTATATGTTAGGAACAGTTTTGTAGCCCTTTCCTTACTCTATCGATCGATCACTTACTCGTTGATACATATGAGAAATTTGGCGGGAAAATGCGCTTTGAATTCAGGAGGGATCAAATGTCCGAGCACTTATGCACTAACCTAGTATAAAAAGCTGTCGCAAAGTTAATCGCCGAAAAGGATCATTGTTTCAAACTACTACGCCTAAACACAACCTTACTAACAGCAGTCAAAGCTATGAGCATCTATATTTTTGTCAACGATAGAGTAACGAAACTAAATCTGTCACAATAAAAAATGAGATCACAGGAAATAACGAAATCAAGGAGGGTACATTCAACATGGGCCAAACTAGAGAATTGTTTCTGAAGCAAATGAGAATCAAGAGCTTGGAAAAAGGGATAGTCAGTGGTGAAAAAGTCGGGAGAATATTGTGCGTGAGGGGAACTTCGAATATATAAATGGGTCAATTTTGTGAGAGTGATTTGTGAGGTGTGTGGGCTTGCATTGTCCTGCAACAGGAGCGTCTCTCTTCAATTCAACACTGCCGGCCATAATTTTTGCAACTTCTCATACATTTGCTCTAAATCACAGCAGCAAGACTCTGCTGTGACTGCCTGACCAGATTGCAAAAAGCTGTAATGGATTACGTCTTTGCAACACTACCACAAAATAGTCAAAACTTTTTAGGGTGGAGGTCAGATTTAGGAAAGAATGTTGGGGGAGCATCCATTCTACCAACACAAATCCTCGCTTCCTGTTATCGTAAAAACCCATCTTCCATCCACGGTTAGAACACGGCTTACAAAAGGATCGTTTTTAAAGCGAGCTGGCAGGCTGGAGCAAGTGGCGAAACGTGCCAGACGCCACTCATCAATCAGCTCATGAGGCACCCACATCGAAGTTTTTTTCACTTCCCGATTCCCGGTTCAAATGTCCTGGTCCCGTACTGTGATGCACGCCAAGGTTCTCTGCTAACGAAGGTGAATCCGCCTGGGTATTTGCTTCAATGGCTCTCCTCAAACCTTGATCGTTAGGCGACGACCTGCGCCCGCGACCCGGTTTTCCTTTGAGATCAAAATCGTCAGAAGTGAATTTTTCCAAGCAGAGCCTTACCGCTCATTCACAAGGACAGCTAACGGGATGCCTCTGCAGCAGAATGTCCCTATTTGAATTCATAAAACATGATGGTTCGATAGTCGCGTCGGTTCATGGTTTTTGCTGAGCCGTGGGAAAGGTCGCCTAGAAAAATTAGAGCGACCTCCACATCTGTTTTTTGAAAGAGCAAAAAAACTAAAAAGAAGAAAACTTACCGAATGGTAGGTTTTTTCTCTTTCAATTGGCTTTCCCTGAGATGGAATTATTTGGGGTAAGAAACTTATTTGTTTATGGATTCCTTGGAAACGAGACTAATTTTGCAACAGCCTAATGCTTACAATGACTTTAACTTATGTTCCTTTGCGTTGTTGTGTTTTTGCATGGTTATCCGTGTACAGAATAAAAAATAAAGTGCACAACAAACACTTCTCAGACCTGGGTAAGTTTCAGTATTCAGGATTCGAAAACTACTCTTCACGTGAGGTTTAGGAATAAAAAAAAGCTGCCAAGATTTTTCTATTTTTATGAGCTTTCTTGTGTGCCTTAACTTTCTTCTTATTAACTTTGCTGTCAGCACGGCTACTACTCTACAAACATTGCAAAGCTCCTAAAACTGTTTCTGTGACAGCTGATGACATACTAAGATTGGCTGCATATGGTAATTGCTCGTACTCTTTTACAACAATTTTCTAAACATGTGTCCGCACAAACTTGAGGTTCACGTTAAAAATGTAAAATCGGTTAAACATTTCGTCTAATAATGGCCCAATAATTAACACAAATTTTTCTAACACCTAACACTACTTTTCTAAATCCAATTCCATTAAATTAAAGTTGATGATCAATTAATTAAATCCAATTGCAGAGGCGAATTTCATTCTTTGATAGAGCGTCGATTCCAACAGCAGAAAAAATGGTGTGTTGGCTGTATCCCGTGCATCTGCACCAGGGGTGTGCGTAAATGAAATCCGAAATTTCGTAAATCGTAAATCGTAAATCGTGAGAAGTACCTGGCGCGTAATACTACCACTATATTTCTGAAGGTACATTCCTGTTACGGTAATTAAAGGTAATTCAGTACTTGTTTACAGCGATAATTTCAGCTTCAAATGAACAAATTTCTTACATACTGCACGCCTCTAAAATCAATTCAACGCCTTCTAAAGGAAACTTGGCGAAACCTTCGGACCAAATAAAAAGCGTAACCATAAAATTCCCAGCATTTTACCTTACACTTTGCCTGCTTGTGACCTATCGACTGCGATGCGCCGAGGTCTTCACTATTCTGCATTTTGAAGAATACCATTTTTCCTTCAAAAGGATGCTTTGCATTGTTAACCGGGCATTTTTCATTTTAAATCGAACATTTTTCAAGCAAGACAAAAATTTTCCTTTTATTCATAGTGTAGCTTTTTCTAGGGCAATGCTTAAGGCGAATGGTTGAAAATGTTTTTTTAAACTTTAGATACGTCTGACTTGTTTTGTTAACTGTCAAATTTATTTCTCAAGTTCAAAATGAAGTGTTCGCCTCAGATTGAAAAGAGTCCGAAGTAGAATGAAAAGCGTCCAGGTACCAATAAGCTGTTCGCTTGGTAAAAACCATAAAACAGTTTTGCCGCAAGAGGATAGTATTGAAACGGTATGATTTTTTAGACACCCTAGATAGTCAAGTTATATTTTTTAAATAAATGAAACTATACTGTGCAAAGTTATCAAGCAATTTAGAAGCTGCTCAGTTTCATTTCAATAAAAAATGAAGTTGAGCTGAGAAGCCAAGAAGTCCAGTTTTAGTTGAGGAGGCCACTAAGGGAAAATGGTTACAAGAAGGTAGGTAGCCATTAGTTGAGCTTTGGTCAATGTGTGTTCTACCGCTGGCACGCGTAACAATCACGCGCTGGCCGAATTCAGAAGCTCTGTTAGTCAAGGAAACATTGTAACGCGCTTCGTAATCTGATGGAAGCTTCAGTGGTTCGTTATTTCCATTAGAGTCTAGTAGCTGCTCCTTACCCTTCATTCAGTTATGAATGATATTTCTTCATGGCTCTGTATCAATTCAGTTCGTTTGGGTTAGGAAAAAGCGTTTGTGGGCAAGGCGACTAGAAGGTAGCGAACACACAGTATGGATTAGCCAATAGTCGTTTTCTTCCCGTACAGGATGGATTTGCACGTCTTTCTATCAGCAAGTGCGAAACTATCTCCGACAGCTAGAAGCGAAGCGCCCTCCTGCAACGGGAAAAGGGAGTACACAGTCTCCTGATGGGATGTTCATTCTCCAATTATTCATTCTACTTACTTCTCCAGAGGCGCGTGTAGCGCAGTCGGAGGAGGCGCCGACGGTCGCGTGCACCAGATACCAGGTTCCTGGTTTGGATTTTCCGCCCAGGCCAACCAAGCCTTCCATCCCTCCGGGGTCGGTGAATTGGTACCGGACGTGTCTGGGAAGGACAAAGCGCTGACTTGTTCATCGGCTGGCCACCGCAAGTGATTGTACGGCCGCATTCATATCGCCTCCACGACATCCCGTAGAAGTAGGATGCGCCGGCGCATTAAAAAGGGATTGAGTAACGCCGTCCTTTATCCTTTATCCTTACTTATTTCTCCTGGAAGGCAAACCTGATACCCAGTAGCAGCCTTACGGCGTTCGAGAAATGGTTAAGCAGCGAGAGAGAAAAAGAAGTAGAAGTCGAGCCGCCCCTACACAAAGCTGGTCATCTGCTTCGGTACCACATATGAACATTAAAGAACAAAATCTAACAGGAACTGGTGATGCGCTATGAGAGGAAACTCTAAGATTGATTGCTTTGTTATAAAGCAAGTTGTGCCACAACCTGTAGACCCTACTATTTGCAGATCAAAGATCACGTTTACGAAAATTTACGATTTACGACCCAAAATGTCGTAAATCGTAAATCGTGAAAAATTTACCCAAAATCGCCGTAAATCGTAAAATCGTAAATCGTAAATCGTAATTACGCACACCCCTGATCTGCACTAAATCGTATCTACAAAAGACCAGCCATGAAACAAAATTCCTCCATCCTTAACATTTTGATTGTTATTTATCATATACCATATAATAACGCACTAAGGGCTGAGTCACGCCTACGATCGGCGTAGCCGCAGAAATTAATCATAAAATAGGGGGAAATCGGGAGGAAAATTCGGGGAAGAAATGGGCGGAAACTTACGGCACGAAAATAGCGAAAAATACCCAGACGTCTTCTCCCTGCCTAGGAACTTCAGCCCTGGCATAACCGCGGTCGCTGAACACGAATCTGAAGCTCGTTTTTAAAGTATTGATCGCCATCAATCGATATTGATCAAACTATCGATTTTTTGTGGATGTCGTCCAGGCGATCCGAAACTTTAGCCCTAGTAGTAGTAGAGGTCGCTCAACACGAATCTGAAGTTTGTTTTTGTAGTATCGATCACCGTCAGTCGAAACTGAACAAATTACGGGTCGTGAAAATAGCGGAAAATACCCAGACGTAGTCTACGTGCCACGGGATTGAGAAGACGCGGGGAATACGTCGCATGACGTGTCTTGGACTCAAAAGACTTGCCAAAGACGTCGCTCAACGTGTTTGGGGAACCAGAAGGCGTGCCGAAGACGTCGTCCGCTAAGGGAGATCATTGAGGGAGACCAGTATGCTCGACCGTTGTTAATCTGGCGAATTTTCTCTTACTAACCACAGCTGCTTTTAGAACGATGGATAGGTGTGATCTGAAGTCTGATCTAACTATTGATTTATCAATTTAACGATTTTACCAGCATTTTCGTTAAATTTCTTCACTGCAGTTTAGCAAAGGCCTTTTTTGTTAAATTGCATTTAAATTAAATTTACGCGGAATTTTCGAAATTCAAAGGAAAATTTAACCCTTAATTAATATGAATTGCATCTCGAAAAAGCTCTTCGTAGAGGTTTGCAATATCATTTCAGAAAGCGAGGAGACACTACTTATTTTATACACAGTTTTATTTTGTGTTATTTGCTCTCAAGAAAGCGAAAAGGTCTAGAAAATGCGAAAAGTACGGGTAAAAAGGACGGAAAAGCGAAGAAAGGTGACAAAGTGAAGGAATGTATGGTTTAGGTTCCCACTCCCTCCCAAACACTCAGTGTTCTAGCGAATGGCACTATTGGTGTACGCAAGACGGTCGTCTTTTGCACTTCTCGATTTCGTAATTCGAAGTCCGGTGGTGATGATGGCAGTGCCGGGAACGAAGAACCAACCCACAACCAAAACACTCCACCGGAGTGCATTTTCTGCCATCCTTGGATGACGTCGTCGACGCCGACGTCGCCACAGACGTCGTAGGACCGTCGGTGGCGACGTCGGCGACGCAGGTATAACACTCCCTGCGGAGCTCTCGGCGACGCTGTGTTGTGCGGGCTGCTATGCAGTGCGTAACAGCCCCTACAACACAGCGTCGCCGAAGTATAACATAGGTCTTACGATTAATGATACTGAAACATCGCGCGAAGCGCGCAAATGCGAGGCACGCCCATCGCCGTAACGAACCACTTGTAAAATAATATAGGGCAATATTAAGCACGGTATAAAAGGAAGCTCTACCGTAATCTTCAAGGCGAGCGAGGAGAAAACTAAGTAAGAGGTGCTTAGACGCGCTAAGCAAATCTGCTCATATGATCTAAGGGCTCTCATTAAGCCAGGAATGATCACAAATATTACTGTTCCCTCGTGGTCTCTTATTTATGGGAAAATCACTCTTGATTTTGACCGAATTTGGCTCATCCCTGTTGCTTTAATATGCCCACCTTTTTGCTGCAGTGTTTATGGCTGCTCTGTCTTGACAACTAGGAAGCTGATAAGCTCTATCAAACAACAATTAGATACTGTGCTACAAACGTATTCTTCCATAATCCGGAGATTAGCCTCTTCTGCAATGAGTGAAGCAAATATAGCCCGCTTATACTAGTGTATGTGGGAGTGTTTCACTGGGAGGTTCAAAACGCCTGATACGCATGTGAGTGAATAGCCACGAAACGCTTCTAAACATAATGCAACGGTAAACGTGTTGTTGTCATCTTCTAATCTTCTCATTATTGGGGGCAGGGCGAAAGCGAAAATAACAGCTTAAAGCGGAATTCTATGACAGCAATAAATGTGACCTAAGACCTACCTTGAGTATGCTCGTCCAGGTTAGGGTCGAAACGAGCTTAACTACCATAAGGTTTTGTCTTTTTCTAAGAGTCCATTTCATTTTAAACGACGCTTTTTGAAACCTCTTCAGAGATTGCGCTTAATTATTGCGGTAATAAACTAATGAACAAAATACTTTAAATCCTAACAGCACTGCAAATAAGCTCGACGTCCTCTTTGAAGCGTACAACCAAAACAGAATTCTGCACCAATTCTAGGGCTCCCAAGTTCCTGCAATCTTTCATTCACAACGTTTCCTATCAATCTTTCTTTTATTTGTTGTGCGACATCTTCCGAATTGCATCGGCTGGACGACTTTGACCAAACCACCCGATTAGTCGGGTAGTGCCTTTCTACATGCGAGCACCTTCTTCTTCTTCTTCTTCTTCTTCTTCAGCGTTTGTGCCGCCTCGTAGCGGGATTTGTTATTGTGGTGTCATGACGCCACCTTTCGCGATTCGCGATCCTTGACCTTTTGTTAGGCTGCTGCAAAAGTGCTGTTTCGAGGTGTGTTTAAATAGTAAGATATTTCTCACGTCGAATCACTTTTCCATTTTAACTAGCGCAGGCTGTTTTGTAGCCATTCTCTCCTCTTTCAAATTAATTCCTATATTTTAGCGTTCTAGGGTTCGTTCCAGCGCGGCAGCGTCGCGTTGGAGTTATGCCCTGTAGGTTCCGTTTTGTTGTTCGCTATTCGGCAATTTTGGAGCGGATAACGAACAACGAACTGCTGACTTCTCAGATTTGGGCGTGGTGTTGGATGATCTTTGGAGGAGTTCCCCTTCACAACTACAGGAATGATCGCGAGCGACAATAGAAGGCATTTAAATCCAGAATAGTTAAGAGACTTCGGGCGCTTACTCAGTTGAGCACATGTGACGTATATTGCCTAACTTCCATTTCTCCAGGATCGCTAAGTTTGTACCAGGCATCTATGAGACATACTAAACATTAAATTGCTCATCGGATTCATTTCGCAGGTCGTGTGCAATACTAGAAAGCATACAAGCCACTATTTTTGTATCGTTAGGAGTGTAGTTCCTAGCACTTCCAGGAAGCGCCGGCCGACCTTTCCGTCCTATCCTTTATGGTTCCGCGACTTTTATATGCTTGATTGAACTGCACAAATAAAAATGGAATCCTTTTTAGTCATATGCTGTTGTAAAGCATACTTGTAAAAGGATTCCTTTTTATTTATGCAAACAAATATAGCAAATATAGCAGCAACTGAATACGAGCAAAAATTGTCTAATCCAGACGAAGGAAATATGCGACGCTTCTACAATTATTTAGTTTGGCGCTTTTAAACAATCCTTTTCTGTCTGATTTGCAGTGATAATCGCGGTGCGTTTGTAAGGCTAGGGCATTGATTATCTCTACTGAATCCTAAATTGCGCATTTAAACTATACTGATATTGAATTCTCATCGATGCAAACCACTCAGATTCATTTTCATTTGTGAGTTTTCTGAAAAAAACTGGACTACGTAGAGAACTGTTCTTTTTTAGGGAAGCGCCAGCTATTCTTCTTCCACGTTTATGATATCACAGGTCTTTGAGTGTCTTTTGCCAACACAATGGTTTGCAGTTGATAGCCTACGGGAAACATAGTATTCTGTCCACCCCACATAGTTTGAAGTTTAACTGCCTTGGACCTTGGAATGCTGTCGAACAAAGTAGTGGTTCCTATCAGGCCGCGAACGATTTATGTATTTAATTGTGAACAAGGCGACTGATAAGTAAAACAACCCAGTCGATACTGTGGAACCACGCGAAGCATGGACTGCTGCGAGTTGGTGTTGGATGAAGACAAATGTAAGCGACTAAGAGGATAATGAATCTCACACTTGTCTACCTTTAAGCGTGCTTTATCAGTCTTTCGAGTATTTTCATGCGGTCAGCTAGGATGTAAATACTACGCATTCTTCTTTTCATTTCCCCTCAACCACTTTAAATTTCAAAAAAAAGGAAACTGTAAATTGTATGTTGTAGAATGAAATGACGAACAGTTCCTTCATCGAATAATTGCTTAACCACTTTGCTTTTTCAAAGCACTGAAAAGGCTTTTATTTCAACGAAACATCTGCCGAGCAATGTGGCAAAAATATTGCATAGTAAAATAGCCTTTGTTTCACAGCTAGACGGTCTTGCTACTGTCACTTCCCCATAAGCTTGGCGCAATCGAATCAAGAATTTCGGTTGGCTTCGGAGCAAGTCGAACTTGAGTTTGGTTCAGGTAGCGATTTTTCCTGATTACCGGCTCACGCGGACATAGAGCGTAATTAATAAAGTAAATGCACTACTTCAGAAATCACTATTTAAATGATTAGAAGTTTCTTATTAATTAACAGAACATGAACTCATAAACATGATAATATCCATTATCCATTTGCAAAAGATGCGTCCTTCTCTTCCAACCGTGGCTGCCCTCTCGGTCGTCCAATAAGCTAGCTGGCTTTTTCGCACTCTTATTTTTTTCCAGACGGGAATGTGTCCTCTGAAACAAGGCATGACATTGTGAGTTCATTAGATCCACCAGATGAGATGGACTTTCTACTTTATAGAAAATCAGTCTATCTCAGAAGAGTCTCCAACTGAAGATGCATCTTTAAGCACTTACCTCTGGTAATCGCAGTAATTGCTGTTGAGCTGAACGTTCCCAATATACCTTTCAGACCAAACATTTTTAATACCTCACCACGAATCTTTTTGTTCACAACCATGTAAACGAGGCCGTGGATTCCTAAATATATGTTGTTGTTCAACAACGCTACTAGATTGCTCAAATTTTTGTACATACAATTTCTATCAAAAAGTTCACCCTAGGACAAAAACTGCTATCCATCAATTTCTATGGCTTAGGTATTGCTTCCTTGTTTTATTATTCTCATTAGTTGTCAACTCAGTGCCATAACGAATAATTTGAGTTTGTCAATTGTCAAGCAGACTTTCAGATTTTTCATAATAACAAAACATCTTGTAACAGAATAAAATCTTTATAGCAAGCGTTACAGGCTTAAAACAAACATTTTTAGTTTTTTAATTTTTTAATTTTTTGTAAACATTTTTTAAAATATGTTAGGATCCGTATTTTTTGTTGTTTCTGATAGAATGACTATTCCAAAATATGATAGCTTTAAACGGGTACTGGATATCTCAAACTGTGCTCGGAATAGCCGCATTCGCGTGAAATGTGTTGAGTTGCATATAACAAACTGTCACGCGGGTGCTTGTCATTATCATGAACGATGTAGTAGAAGGGTGGGCCTTAATAAAACAACGACAGCATCTTGATGGTTTTTATTTTCTGTGGTGGATCGAAATTGAGCCTAGTCGCGTTATAACGGAAGTAATTTTCAACAAAGGGTTCCCTCTTCCTCACAACGAAAGCAGTTTTATATCCGAACTGAGTTAGCCCGCGTTGGTTTGCAGGATAAATATGAGCTTGCCGATTTCTGAAGAAATATGCGTTATATTGGAGTTGCATCTTATTTTATCCGGATGATTTATAATGGGACGTGCTTTATGGGTGCTTCAATAACGCTGAGGTTGTTTGCAGGGGTGCTCTGCAGTTTCATACGCATTACAAACAATGTTTTGGTTGTGTGCACTCTAAGTGAACGTGTGACTATAAAGCGACAAGTTCACTTTTAGTTTTGGCGGTGACAATACAATTTGCTCATAGGTATTTGGGATACTTCACTGGTGTCTTCCCAATAATCGGACGAGAATCGTGTTTGTTGGTCCTGTAAATTTTCTGCAGCTTCCCGTTTTTTGCTGCAAGACCAGATTTGTGCAACATCAGTACCCATACGATTACTAATCATCGATTAGGTCGGCTAGAGACAATCTCTGCAAAAGCTCTACCTTTAGCGCTTGCGAACACGTTCTATTTTCTTCTTCTTTTGACTGCAATTGGAAATGCGTGGAAGAAAACCGAAAATTATACAGCTGTAAGAGAAACATGTGGGGACGTAGAAGCAAAATGTTGAAAACGCTTTTTTTGCCTCTACCTTGGTTTGGCAGAACAAAGTGAGGCAAATATTTCAATCTCTTTTAGAGATTATTTTTACATACTAAGCTATCTATTGATCTTACCATATTACTAATAAAAAATTTCCACTCTGCCCAAAGGTTACCGATACCACAGTTATCGATAACAAAACATTAAAAAAAAGGCGTTACACTGACCATGACTGATTTGCCACATTACGTTAGAGAATATAACGATAGATCTGGCGACAGAACAAAACTCCACCGCGACGTAGAACGTTGACGCAATAGCCGTGCTTGTACAAATAACGAGCGATTGAAAAAAGAGCTAAAATTTGCGTAGTATATGTGGTAATTTCTCCAAGACAAGATTCCATACAGCAGAACAACATAAAAAATCTGACGAGTGGGTGGATAGCGTTTTTTCCTATCTGACAAAACTCTTACCTGCAGCTGAGTTTTGTCGATCTTTCCGCTCCTGATTCCTTTTATTTTAAAAACGTAAATGCACAACACTGAGTAGAGCAGGACGAGAACGATTGGAAATAAAATATCGTGAAGCGGAAAAAGCAACGGAGTAAAGTAATCGACTTCCTATAACATCAAAATTAATCTGCAATCACCTAGTTTCGCAAACTGTTCCAGCAGTCTTTAGCTCGCAATGCTTTTCAAACGGGACATTTCCTTAAAATGAGTTATTCATAAAATTTTGTTGTTTGTTGATATCAGAAAATATCACGTCGTGCGCAGTAGGGTCGGCTAACTTTTTGGATTGAAATTAATTAGGTTAACGGTTGTGAAGGGTAACCGGCCCGTTTGCTCGAGTGCGTACAACTCGAATTGTGGTTTTCGACCCATTAGTCAACAAACTTACGTACTGCACATAATTTCCTGATACTAGGGCTTTTATCTTAAAAAAGAAAAGAAATACAAAAGAGAGAATACCACGGAAAGTAAGGACCCTTAGGAGAGAAAGCAACAAAATCACTTTATGATAATTACTCCTTGCGGACTTCGTCGGTGGATGTCCTTCTTCGAGAAATCTTCTAGGGTTTTCTTAGCCGCCATTTTTTTACTCCTCACTACGCAGGATTGCTCCTATTCCTTTCATGTGCTCTAACTGTCTGAAGGTGGGGGGGGGGGTGCGCTCTACACCTGCCCAAAGAGAATAGTGCAAGCTGCTGCTTGAACCTCACCGGAGTTTCCCATCTCTGTTGGGGTGCGCCAGGGTTTAGCATATTCCCCAGATCTCTTTGTTGTCGTGATGGATGCCAATACGCGAGATCTTAAGCACCCAGTGTTGCGCCACTCTGCTTTTTGCTGATGACGTGATGCTCGCTTGCTAAGGCAAAGACGATCTCGAGCGGCAGGTGCAAGCTTATGCGGTTGGCTGGCGATGTTCGGATTAAAATTGAAAGTCAAGAAGACCGAGTACTTAAGGACTGCAGTGAACAAGTCCGGCTCCATTAAGATTAGCGGTACTGAACTAACATGCACTTCGGTGTTTAAATACCTGGGATCGACAATAGCGTCCGACGGGGGTGTGATGGTTGAAGTGAACCAACGCGTGAGAAAAGCATGGTCCAAGTTGCGCTCGTTGACTGGAGTAGTCTGCGATAGGAAGAAACCAGAGTGCTTGAAGTCAAAATCTATATCCGCCCAGTAGAATGTACGGGGCTTAGTGTTGGCATGCGACCAAGAAAGTTGAAACGCGCCTCATTGTCATGGGGACAAATATGCTGTGCTGAAAGGCTGGTATCACGCGCATGGACGACATCCGAAATGATGCTATTCGGCATAAGTTCGGTGTCGTAAAGAAGAGAGCGTGGTAGTGTCAGGAAAGCGGCCTAGGGGATGCCCAAAGCAGCGATGGCGAAAGTAACTGGCGTCCATCCTGATCTAGCGCAGATTGGGAAGGATGGCGTCACGACACCAGAAGAGCAGACCCGCTACAAAGCGGGACAAACGCTAAAGAAGAGGAAGAACTGTCTGAAGCCATTCGTAATAGAAAAAATTACGCACCCATGCAGGGTTGTCAGTATTAAGGGGTGCAAAAAGAAATGCTGCTTCATGGCTATTGTAGAACATCGGTCGTGTAATAAATGGTCGGACTATCCACACTGTGAGGCTGATAACCATCCAAATATACACCTTTCGACCTGAAGTAAATTACATGGTAGGATTCTTATTGATTCTTAGTACAATTTCCAGGATTTCAGCCACAATAATGCACCTCTAAAAATAGAACGATATTTTTTCATCATGGGAATCATTTCAACAACTCGATTGGTCGCAAGCGCCATACAAATCACTGATGCTGCCATCCATGTGCCTATAAACATATTTCAGATGCAAATATAACGGAGAATTTATTTCCTTCTTGTTTTCATGAGAAACTCACTCCAGACCGAATGTCCGACAAGAAGGCTGAGTCCGGGATTAGTGCAGTACGTTGTTCCTGTCTGAAGATATTTTTTGCTTTGAGTTAGTAAGGATAATGCAAAATTACTTACAAAATGGAAATATGCGACAGTGATTGAGCCAATTATAATGTCCAGTATGTCAAGAAAACCGTTGAAGAACATCAAACGATAGCATGGAATATGCAGCAGTTTTGCACGGAACATTCCAATCATCGAGAGAATGTAAACTGTCTGAAACACTTTTTATCTCAGTTTTTTGGAATCTGCTTAATATTTATTGAAAGCTATTTTTTATTTATAACATTTAAAGAACGTGAGCTTTCTTTATTTCTAATCTATTGCAGATGTTACTATTCGTGGATAACAACCTAACCAAGTTCCTTTGCAGGCATTGTGATGCGGCTCTGAATATGCACTGGTTCGGTATTTTGCCTCAGGTTGCCTAAAAACTTTGAAATGTGGTTCGCGTCACTAGTTTACTTGAAGCCAGTTTTCGTGACAGCAATTCTTGTTAGACTTCTCTGCTAATGTAGAAAGATGGGTGCGCTGGACAATTGTGTTATATTTTCGTGAAATAACTCGGAGAACAAAGACTGACAACTGTTGTTATTGTAGCTTACCTAATAAACAGTTTTAAGCACTGGCCATTGCAACTTCGAACCAATGTTCTTGGTTGGGGTCTCGCTCAGGTATGCCAGGCTATTAATCCCTGCGGAACCAATGATGTAGTTTCGAAGGATAAAACGCATGCTGTCTATCGGTCGGCTGACTACTATTGTACTTTTAGTTATTGAATTGGCTATGTATAAAATCGAATCGCCTTCAGGATATCCCCTACAAGTAGAGTTTGCGGTGAATGTTGAAAACGCAAACAACGGTGAATTCTGACTTTATATGAACCCAGAACACCAATAACGTAGCTTCTATAACAGCCGTAATTTGAGGAAGAGGTTAGAGAACCATGGCAAAGGGCAGAGAAGGGTAGTAAATGATCGACGCTGCTTGGACAAAAGTGCTATGAAACGAAAGAGCAGTTGCTGCTACAGGCTTCACGTTTAGTAAGCATAATTTATGTAATAAGCAGGTGCATTATCCTTGTAAAATATCATCACCCGTCGAATTTGTTAAATGTGGCGTACATCTAATAGGCTCTTTCATAGCATTGAAAAATGCTCCAAAATTCATAAAGATTATGATAGGTTTGATTTTGGTTGTTTTTTAAAAAGAACTTTATGTCTGAACAGCCACAACGCCAACAGTGCATGTGATGGCGACCCATGTCTGTCTACCAGTGGCTTCACAGGAACAGTGACTAAACATAAGATTCAATAGTATGTAGGCTTGAAACAAAAATTCTCACTATAAAGATTGTTCCTGTAACGGAGAAGTAGAAGCCTTGCTCGATATTCACACGTCCTCGAGCCTTCCACTCGTCGAGTGTTCGCGAACTGCAGCTGTATTCGGTCTCGTTGAGTATCCACGGAATGCTAGGGTAGAAGGTGTGCATTGCCAAAACTAAATCATGCAGATATTTTTATAATGATTTTTAATTTTATAGTAATGGCATACGATTTGACTAATGGCAGCCTTTCCCTTATCCCGCATTAAAGGCAAAAATGCCACATTCAAAATAATTTAGCCGCTTTTCAAAAACACCTATGCTTGTTTAGTAGTGTGCCTGCGCTATAGTATTAGTACCGTAAGCGTACCGTGAAATGAAAATGCTTTGTTACATACAAGACTCTTTTCACTTCAAATTCTTCTCAGTGTATTTTAAATAGAGTTTTTTCCCTCCGTCTGCAAACTTTCGTGTTACATTTTCCTCTCTTGAGAATATTTTTAAGTTGATACAGAAAAAACTACAAACTGATACAGAAACAGAATTTTACAAGAACAAAATCCCCTTAACCTAAAAAGTGAAGGTTTCGGTTGTATAGGTATGGAATTGCCGGTGCTCCTTTCTAAATAACCAGTCAAAACTAGGATGAGTCGTTACTGTGCGAAGTTAAAAACGTCATGATCAGATCTGAAACGGGATTGAAAAAAGCACTAAAATTTATATAGAGCTTTTCTTTCTAGCGAACGATGAGTTCGCGTTTGTAACGCTTCTCAAAACAAGCTATTACTATTTAACAGATAAAGTAATTGTGAGCTGCCAGATCAGGCGGAGGAACGAAAAGCACGAAACTGTGAGTAATAAAGAATAATTAGAAGCGCTGAATTCACAACAATGAGTAGGATTTTGTGTGAAGACCTCTATGCTGGATATGATATCTTTATTATATACCTCTCTGAGGATGGTAAACCACACAAATCAAATGTTGGTGAGGAGGCGGAGTTGCGTGGGTCGTCTTCGCGCCCTTAACGGAAATTGCTTACCATCTGGTAATTCTGGATGTAGCCTCCCACACAACTTCTTGAGTCATCATGCTTGCAACGTGGAAGCCACTTCTTTGAGGTCTTTCGAGCCAAACCGAACAATGCGCTCCTAAACAGAGTAGGACTTTGGACTAGAAACGCTGAGAAGTTTGCCACTCGAATGAATCAAGCCTTTTTCAGATATGAATAAAAATTGTATTCATTAGCGACGTCGCGTTTAATTGTCAACAGCATCGGGGTGGTGGTGGTGAGCAAAACGCGATAAAGCCTTTTTCCAAGAGGGGTAATGAAGCATCCTTGAATGAATGAGTCCTGTCATTTTATGGAATGAAAATGATTATTTTTACGCTGCACAAATTTTGAAAAGTGATCATACCTCCTGACTACATTACACATAACCTACATCCTCGGTATAGCGCGACTTGGAAAGGCACATAACCTTTAAAGTGACTCACTATATGAGGCAGCCTGGGCATAATTTTCGCCACAGAGAAAGTGAAGATAGGTAAAGTGCTGCTCTATTCTTTCTGCTCTATTTCAGACCAGCACTTATGTGGCTTTCTTCATGCGTGCACTACTACTATTTACACTACTATTTACAAGCATCCATAGTAAAAGGATGTACGAAATATATACGATCACAAGGGCGAAACGTATATTTGCGTGATAGATAAATAAAAACATCACCCTAATGATTCATAATCGAATTACCTACCAATGAGTTTTTTCAGTTTGTAAAATGGATTTTGCTGGGGCATATTTTTGGAAAATCTCGAAAAGTCCGAGCCAGTTGTTTGGGTATAAAAAGAAAGCTAGCAGTAAAAACCTTGCCTTAGGAAAATATATTTCGGTTCTGCAGGCACGCGTGTTCGAAGAGGAAGTAGTACTGAATGTGTTGGTTGGTAAGCGAGGCGCGGGTAGCGCAGTCGGAGGAGGCACGACTGTCGCGTGCACCCGATACCAGGTTTTTGGTTCGGATTTCCCGCCCAGGCCAACCAAGCCTTCCATCCCTCCGGGGTCGGTGAATTGGTACCAGTCTTGTCTGGGAGGGATAAAACGCTGACTTGCTCATCGGCTGGCCCCGCAAGTCATTCATGAGTCATTCATACGCATTCATGTGGCCTCCACGACATCCCGTAGAAGCAGAATTCGCTAGCGCATCCCAGAAGGATTGAATAACGCCGTCTTTTATCCTTTATCCTTTATCAATGCTGCTGTGCCAAACGAGGTTAGGTGGATCAGTTTTATTGAGCAGCCTAACGTTTCGACCTGTTCGTCGTCTTCAGAGGCCTAAAAGTGGTTCAAGACTTTAGATTTGTTGCTTACTCGACCAAGCGCCTTACCCCCCCCCCCCTCTCCGACATCGTTCTAGGTACCAAAACAAAAAACCCATTGCATGAAAAATAAACTCACCCGCTGATCCACCGTTGACGCGGAGCGACGTCGCTACCGCTGGCGTTAGTAACCAAGTGGTGACTGAGACATACTGTGTCATCTCGCACTGAATATACTGAGAATGCATGTCATTCGAAAGGACGCACATGTTACCACTGGTCGTTCTATAGCTCACAATGCGAAAGGAATGGCAAGAAGTCACTAGTAACCGAGCGACACTCATTTCGACTATTAGGTGCTGGATTCCTTGGGAAAATCCAGAATGCTCCCAACGCTTTCCTAGACGAAGTATCGGTATCATACGCTAAAATCATACACTTAATATCCAAGTCGGTTTCTCCATGCCCTTCAACCCTATGCTTGCCTAACGGACTAGACAAAATACCACGCCTTTTACTAGCCAGGTGTTCTTTAATGCGAATTGCCAGTACCCTTCCAGTTTCCCCTATGTATCTTTGATTGCAAGTCCCACATTCAATTTGATACACTGCACCAGCTTTGGCGCAATACCCCAACTTACTGTAGGGACATACAACACAGTTTTCTGATATGCCCCTATCGTAGAGCCTATTTCGGACTAGCTGCTTCTTGATGTTGTCATTCGGGATGTTTACAAGCACAACATCATCTTCTAGCTGAGCCCGAACTATGCTACGCTGTATGGCAGAAGTGATATTATCAGAAATGAAAGGAAGAAAAAGAGGTACACGATCTTGGCGTTTTATATTTCGTTGCACAGTGCGGACTCTTTGGTGTTTTTGTGATACCACATAGCCATTTTGGCAAAAGATCTTTGAGGCTAGCCTCAATGACTCTTGTAGTTCTTCCGAGCCCGTACATACATCACGTGAAGTTTTGAACATGTTCCTTACAACCGCGTGTAGGTTGTGCGGAAGAAGCATGGACCAAAGTGTTTTCAGAGTTTTCTTTGCGGTACCACTTCACTCTGACGATGCCACCCGATATTTTTATTTGCATATCCAAATAAGGTAGCCAACCGTTTTCAGGAGTTTCCCTCGTAACCTTAATGTGTTGCGCTTGATGATTCAGTAGATTGAAACACTCATCCATTTCGGACTATGTTGATGTTATAATAAAACAATCATCAATGTGTCTGCAAGGGAAGACGTCAAGGGAAGACGTTCTAGAACTGGTTGCTCTATTTTGCTCATAAAGCAAACGGCAAGAACTGGAGCAAGTCGTTGGCCCATGGCTAAACCTCGCATTTGTGAAAAATATCTAGCTGACCATTTGAGAATATTGCAACCTAAGCTCTCCTTGATTAGAACGGTGAATCAGCGGGTGCGTTTATTTTTCATGCAATGGGTTTTTCGTTTTGGCACCTAGAACGATGTCGGAAAGGGAAGGGGAGGTAGGGCGCTTGGTCGGGTAAGTAACAAATCTAAAGTCTTGAACTACTTTTAGGCCTCTGAAGACGACGAACAGGTCGAAACGTTAGGCCTCTCAATAAAACTGATCCACCTAACCTCTTTTGGCACAGCAGTATTGATAGATTGAAAACTTTGTTCCGAACATTGAAAGATGGGGTACCTGAGTAATCTTGACCACAAAACCGAATCCAAAGCTTTCGGGTGCAATTACTCTGTACCGCTTCTAGCTTGCCTTGGTTGCGCTTGGTAGTGGACTGAACACTGCCGTGTCAATAATGTTTAAGTTCGACATTCTTGCAACCTGGGCATTTTGTAACTATTTTTATATCTTTATTGCCTGCCATATTTGGTACAAATTTCTTTCTTGCGACGTCGCTTTGACGAACTCTTCTTTTTCAAGGTCTAAAAACACTCGAAACGTTTGGTTCTGCAGAGTTCATTGGTTCAGAAACGTTGCATTCACCCCTGCAGGAATAACAAGAGTGCTAGGAGGCAAGACCTCGTCTGCGTCATCTAACTCACCAATATTCCACCAGCAGCAAGAAATCGGCTCGACTAATCATCATGTAGCAAGTGAGATATACTGATTTGGTTAAATATACCGCTCCGAGAACGGTGGGGTTGAGAATGTACGAAAGCAGTATGCGTTATTTCACAGCGCAAAGGGATAAAAGGCAGGAATTCACTGGTAATTGAGATGCACTCGTTTCTTTTGTACATGGATGGATTAAGTCTGTGAATCCAAAAGACCTCAAGAGCCTTTCTGGTCATTTCACGTTCAGGATACAACACTGTGCATTTTCCATTAAAAGCTTCACCGCAGTGGGCCTCACTTCGGTGCTTCCCGAGCGGGGTAATAGGCTTTACTTTTTCTTTTCAGTAAGATGTTCCTTGATGCAGACCCCCAGCAGCCTCCCAATTTCTCCAATACACAATTCACCGTAGGTTAGACCCTCGTTGGTAAATGACACCTTTTTGCGCGCAGTCTCCTGTCCTTCCATGCGGACAAATCACGCAGTCTTGCATTATACATACGCCATCACTTAACCGATTGCGAGCAAGCTGTTTAATTTTGTCTCTGGGAATATTTACCAGTACAACATTCGTATTCAAGCCAGCTCGCAACGGGTATTGAGGTACTGCCGCAGTGACTTTATCCGAAATGAAAGGCAGTAAAAGACAAGTTTTGCTGCTAAACGCGTCAACGATGCGCTGTCTTGCATACAGCTTCGTCGCTCTCCGTACCCATTGAGGCTAGCTATTCTACAGACTAACATACGGGACACTTCGCGCTCCTCATTATCCGTACACATCCTTGTTGCCGTTCAAATCATGCTGCGGAGCACAGCTCGCTTTAAAGCTGAAGGATAGGCCGATTATGCGTGGATGATGATATTCTTGAAGTTGAACTTGCGGTGCCATTTCACATATTGTGACCGTTCGTCGCCATAATCTTTGTGTTTAAAAAGAGTAACAAGCCTTCATATGGAACTTCCCGCGTGAACTAAATATGTAGTGTAAATGTGTGTTGAGAATGTTGAACAGCTCATCCATTTCGGATTGAGCTGTTGTTACAACACAGCAAGCATCGACGTATTGACAGTACAATACATTATAGGTAGCCATTCTCTTAACGATCCTTCAAGTTTGCTCATAAAGCAAAATGCTAGAGCCGAAACAAAACGTTGTTCCATAGCAAGTCTTCGAAGTTGCGGGAAGTATTTACGGACCATTTGAAAATATTGTAGCTAAGACTTACCTTAACAAGTATCATTATCACATCATTATATGTAACTTTCTCAATCCAAATGTAGTAATTTACTTACTACTTCGGTTGTGCTACAATACTTTCGCGCTCGTCAAGTATTTCTAAGAGTTCTTGTAGAGCTGCAGTATTATCGACGTTGTTGTATAAGGCAGTCACGTCAAACGGTTCAATTACGCAATCCAGCGGGAATCTGCAAGAGGACAAACATTCCATTAACTTTTCCGTGTTTTCCGAGTGTGGTGGTACAAAGTTGAGAAGTTGCCCACAATCTTATTTTGGAGCCAAGATATCCTGTCTGTTGGTCTGTCTAAACAACTTCGTACTGCTATTTACATTAAAGACAACATTTTTAGAAAAATGAAAAGCCAATAATGCGATTGAAGGCCTTTTTATTTATTTCTATTTTGTTTATTTTCTGGCGAGAATCACAGTGGACTTGCACCCATAGAATGCTCTGTAAACAATGGAATTGATAGAAACTAATAAATGTAAAAAACAGCGGAATAGTCTTAACATGTTCATAACGAATAAGCAGGTGCTCAGGTGTTTTAAGCGATTGCAGATATTGTTACAGTTAGAAACATATTAAGACAGGCTTCATTATTATGGTTACAAAGGCGTAACATCCTAGGTTGTCTACAAGTGAGGAACTTAAACCTAGCTTCCTGTTTTGCAGCTGGCAAATAATCTAGGCCTACCTGTTCTAGCAATCGTAAGTGGTATTCAAAAAACTTGAATATTAAGAAAAGGCTTCCTGGTAAAGATTTTGAACAGCACAGTTAGGTTTGCTCTCATTCTTCTTCTGCTTGATTGAGCTCAGCTACGTGGAACTGTTGGGAGCACCACTACAGGTCGTTATGTCACGCGATCTGGTGGTGTAGTATTTTATTTAGGTCTAGCTAACTTCCACGTTTCTTTTTATTATTAGATGATTTGGACATTTTGGTTGCAGCTAGGCATGCAAGGATGGCCTATTTTTAAATATTCTGCAGCAAGATTAGGAACGTGGGTAAATAGAGCAAGAATACATTCCGTATTCTGAAGCACGCGAAAGCGTTTACTTGTTCACTCATATGTCGGTGATGTGAACGTTGTATATCCAGGGGAAGTAACACGCAAACAAAGCATTCGAGAGGGAGGATCACATTTATCAAATGCGGAGTGACATCTGCCTCATTCTACGTGTATTACCTTGAGACGGGTGTTTGCTGAGTTTTAGAAGAATGTCTAGCTATTTTACCCACTGCATTTTAAAAATTACAACTACAGTCAAAAAACCTTATGTTATCTTTTGTTTCATACTAAAATATAATACTCCTTTTGCATTTACATCAAAGTAAGTCTACTTAGTGATTAATTGTCATCAAAGTAATGTGCAACGAAATCACTAAGCAATCACAGTGTAGAAACGTGTAGGGACTATGAAAAATAAAATCTGATGAGGGCCTTATTTCGCGGGCGAAAGAAAAATGATGATAGCCGATGGATGAGTTGTCAAAGACGGAGATTTCTCAATAGCTGCAATTTCACACCTCCTGCAACACTTCACGAAAATGGACTAAGATGGATAAGACGTGGCTCAATGATGGGTTTAACTACTAATCGTTCTCACCTCATAATTCTCCTCATGAAACTCTTATTTTATTTCATTTATTTGTTCATTTATTTATTATATTTGCAGAAGGCAAACATTAGAAACAACGCTCAATACTACAAAGCGACAACAAACATAACATGCAATACAAAATATATACAACGAATTGGTAATCGGTATCACTTGTCAACTTGTCTCAAGTAAGATCATATCTAAGCAATGTATTGCTAGCAAACCGCTTGACCTGCTTTACTGATAAGATACTTGATTCTTTTTCGCAAGCTTGAGGTATACACTTCCTGCTCTATACGAAAATGAGTTTGCATATAAAACAGTTTTTGGGCGGGTTAACGTGATTTTTTGCAGTACAGTACGTGAATTAGACAAAGTAAATAACTGTTTCATAATTACTCCTGGAATTAGATCATATTCCCAAGTGCCGGTACGTGCTAGGAGCTTTCGAGTGTTGTTGTTTTGAACTCTGTCAATGCAATAAACTTCTTTCATCTTCTGTGGGTTATGTGTCTGGCGCAGTCGCAGGAGGTCCGGCAATCGCACGCATTCGATTCCAGGTTCCCGATTCGCTTTCCGCTCAGTTCACCAAGCTCTACATCACTCCGAGATAAGCGAATCGGTAGCGGCTTCTCTAGGAAGGATAAACCATCCTCTTGTGACCAACAACTCCGCCATTGCCGGTCCCAAGCCCGGATGAGAAAACAGGAGGGTTGGACGACGGGGAACCAACCCGTTTCCGTAAAATCTTTTAGACACAGAAGCGATGAAAACTTTTAGTGAAACTGAAACAAAAAGGCCGGATGCTAGTTTTGTGACGGTTTCCCGATTCTACTGGCGGTTTTTTCATTTCAAACGCCACCTCGATTTTAATGCTCGCACTTTGTTGCATACGGGACGACTCGCTCAGCTACCGCGGGAATTCGACGGCTACCGCCTTAACATACTTAGCGAGATGTGATGGACTGGGAGTCCTCGTCGTCGTCGTGGTGGAAATTTCATAATATTTTCAGGTGGCTTGCCGCAACAAATGAGAGTAGGATTGTAGAGTCTACGGGCCAGTTAACCTCTCGTCAGGTAGAAGCTAGTTAATTATCATAGGTGCACGCTTCCGGACCAAGCACATCAGAATCACGGTGATTCAGGTGTATGCACCGACTGAAGGCTCAGAGGATGTGAAAAAGGGCGAGTTCTACAGGACAAATTCTAAAAAAGCCTGCAGCAAACGATAGATGAGACGCCAACGTGATTTGAAGAATGTAGTCGGCGACATCAATGTCAAACTGGGCGGCGATCAAGCAGGAAGTAAGCTGGCATTATCGAAAGAAGGATCAGACTTTTCTGTCAACCACTGCTAAATTTGCACGCGCCAGTTTCTAATACATTTTGACGATTTTCTGGCACTAGGTATACGTGTTAATCGCTTCACCCGATTTCATGACCTCATATATGAGATATTTGGGGCAAATTCATCAACCGCTTAATGCCCTCTAGGGGTGAACTCCCTGATAAACCCCTGATATGACATTCAACAACATCGGTATTCGGCGGTATTTTCACCGTTAGAGGGTGGTAGGCGCTTGACGAATCTGGCTCCTGATACTGCTTGAACATCTGTTGAACACTAAATATGTGACACTATGTGATACTACGTGAACCGTCTTTTCAACCTTTGCAATTTTTCCGAATGATTAACGACGATCGTTGTTGATACCTGTGGCCGGATTCATCAACGACTTCCAGCAATTTGACAGAGAAAATTACAGCCGAAATCTTTGATAGCGCAGCTTATCTAGCGATATGGTGAGAGATAAGCCACGTTATCTGAGTTTTCCGCTGTGAGTTCTCTGTTAACGTCGTTGACAAATCCTACCCTTGGACTCGTTCAATTCTATTCGCAATCAGTTTTTTTATGGATCTGACTCCACCAATTACTCCTATCTGGTTTGGCTTCCAGGCTTGCGCAACCGGATAGAAATAGTTTCAAAAGTTTGCTAAAAATGCAACGCATGATGCGCAGAGTCTGATTTGTTCCGCAGCGTCGTCCAACGTGTGTCGGGATTAAAGCACATGCCGAAAACGTCGTCCAACATGTGCCGGTATTCAGAAGACGTGCCACAGACGTGGTCAAGTACGTCAGGATTCAGAAGGCGTTCCAAAGACATCGTCGAGCGTGCACAGGGATTGGAGGAGTGAGCGATTACCAGTGATGGGGGATCATAAAAGTGGACCAGAGAAGGCATAACAGGATTTTCTTACTAAAGATCGGACGTCTGCATAAAACATGCAGTACAACAGTTTGCTGACTCAGCCTGAAGCTTTAAGGAACGACGTACATTTGGGGCTAAAGGAAAGACCCTAGTTTAAACCACCAGTTGAGCTTGTCTCATTGAATGGACTGCTTGTCTCTTAGGCCGTTCGACCACTACAATCGACAGAAGAATGACCCCTGTTGAGCCAAACCCCGCTGAAAGAAGGCGATGCTTCTCGCCTCCTCCTTACACCTCCAAAGAAAGCGAATCTCTTAAACAGATTCCCCTCCGTGAAAACGAGGAGCATTTCTGACTGCAACTTTCTGTCAATCAGGGCAAGGTTAAGCAATGTTAAGCCGTCTGTTTTTACCTTCTTTTTGTTTTGAAAAGTGTTGCTTGCCTAATTTAAACAAAGCGACTGGGAAACGCTCAATATTTAAAAATTTAAAGACCTAACATACATTATTGTAATCATACCGAATACTGTGACAAAAAGGAGAAGTGTTTGATTCTGCCACCTTGAGCACTTTCGAAAACGAGTGATCTTCGCCTTTCAAATGCGAATTCTGCACTAACATCACAGCTTATCCGTTGAATAGGAGAAAGAGAAAAACATGAAAACTAACATCAATCGATTTAGACTCAGACAGTTGAGAGGGTAGAGACAACTGAGAGCACTGCTTCTCCAGATCAGTTTTCACTTCAGTAAGAGTCTTAACTTCAAGTTCCTCTCTTTTCTGGATCATATAGTCTATCTGTCCCTCCAAATAAATAATAAATGTTCCTTCTGGCGATTCAACACAAATGAAAGATTAAAACCTTCAAAGAACGGACAGTGTCGTCTCCTTTCCCCTCATCGATCGTATTCAACAAAAACCAATTAGGAAGAATACACCTGATATAATGGCTAGGTCTAGAAATCTGGGGCCGTATTCATTAACGACTTAACGTAACTTTAAGAGATATCGCTTATCGCTTGATAAGCTTACAATTCTTCGTTAAAGTTACGTAAGTCGTTAATGAATTGGGCCCCTGGATCCAGATTCATCAACCGTTTACCGGCCGTTAACGGTTTTTTGGCCTTTGTTATACCACCGCTCATTCCGAGCGACGCCTAATGATATTCTCCCATATCGATCGCGCCGAGCGATATGGGAGAATATCATTAGGCGTCGATCGATATGGGAGCATATCATTAGGCGTGAAGTCAGTGCACAGGTCAGATCTAGTAAATGGTTTAGCAAAGTACTAGACAGCATTGCAAGATATCAGTATAGAATATTGTGCAGGCAAACACGATAGCTTTTGCATTTTTAAAGCCACTACCCAATTAAAAAAGCTCATGTTTACTATTGCTCCTACCTCTTTAGACAACATAGAGAAAGTCAAAAACGTTGTGACATGGAGATTCTTTACGACTTTTTCAAAAGAAGGGAGGATACGATTAATCTCATAAAGTATCCTCAATGAAGCCTTCCACTGGTGATCCATTTGTCTAACACGGGATGGTCTCAGTCGTACTGCTCTCTTTTCGAGCCTCGGGGCATTTTGAACAGAAGTGATTTTGTCACAGAAACATGGTTGTCCTTAGAGACATCAACTTCAAAAATCATAGGTGATTCACCATAAGCTTTTCCGTGGCGAACGAAGCGAAGAGAAATAAGGAGGTATGTGTTATACTGTCATGGATTGTATTAATGTGACCAAGTATGCCTTTCCTTCTAACTCTATACTCAGCGGTGGTATTGTTGTTCTGAATGGATTTGACTTGTCAAGCGAGATATCTCTGAAGTTACTGCTCAGATACCGCGCGCCCAAGTGTACTTTGCCGATGATGAGTCTCTCAGGAAACAGTTTCTTTCGGTTCTGCCTCAATGATTTCAGAGCTGCTGTCGTGGGTGAGTTTAACCTGGATTTTTGGGCGCAAAAGCTAAGGCTAACAATTTATGCTCAAAACAGATTCGCATAATGTTTCAATTTTACCACCGGTAGGTAATCTGAACATGGTTTCATTTCAAATTAATGTGCCACATTGAGGTACCTTGCAGTAAAAATTGTCTTCCTTTTTCAAATTTTAACAACACTGACTATTCCGCGTTATCGCCTTTTCCATCTTCAGTCAACTGGTGGGAGAAATGCTTTTTTGTATCGTCTCGGTTCGACCAGAAAACCGTCAAGATGCTTAAAAAATAAAAGTCTGTCTAAGGCAGAGTTCTGGCAAGTATGAAGTATAGTCGAAAATTTCATACTCCAACCCCGTCAGTTATTTCGCTGTTATTAACAAAATCTGTGCTCGTCGTCGTGAAGTAAGGTTACACCTGTGCAGTTGGTATTATAATTCGTGTTCGACGCAATTTCTTGCATTTTATCTAGTTCCTCGCAGTACCTTTCCGCTTTGACGGCTTTGTCCTGATCCAGGAAGCTGTGTTGCATAAAACTATCTGCTGACCAGTAAACAGCCATCATGACGTTTAAAACTTGGGATGAAGCAAAGTGCTCTCTATCCTTATGCCCAGCGCAAACAACCAACAGGTCCTCTGCACTCACGGATCGCTAACTGATTCTGAAATAGTGGAAGGCCCAGCAATATTTTCCGTTTCCGTTTTCAATTCAAGATCAGAAGGGTTTTATAACTGTAGTTCTAAACTCATGCACGACCTACTGATAATACCATCAAATGTTTTGCGAGATCCATAGCAAAGAAAATTCTATTCCAGCAACATTTGAATCCATTAATTAATTTAAACAAATTTTGTAATTTTCCATTGCAAGCAAGTGTTCATAACTTTCAATACTACCTTAATGTTCAATGAGGTTCCATCAGTTTGCATTGAAGCCATCATAACCGCAATACCTACAGAACAAATAACATCTAGCTTCCCTTTAACGTTTTTTTGCAACCCTTGAGAATTTGATTGGATACATTTTGCATCTTGCATGAAGCTTTATTGTTTACCACGTTTGACGTGATTAATCACAGGTTCTTAAAGATTTTGAATTTTCAAAAGGAATACGAAAACAAGGATGCATTCGCACAAATTCGTCCAGCAAAAACAAATTCTTGAGATATTGATTGTTTTCATAGACTCAAAATTTTATCAAAATATAAGGTGTTATAATAATTCTGTACTAGAATCACACAAGCTCTACAGGGAAAGTTAGAAATCCCAGTTATTATCGTATGCATTCCTTTGCATTATCTATGGGATCTTTTATTTCTTCACAAGGTATGCAAAAGTGAAAAAGAGAAGTCTCACCTGCTTTGAGTAGGTCACCTGCATTAAAAGTCACCTGCATGCAAGCGAAGAGCGCTTTAAGCTACCTTATGGACATCCATTTACGACTTCATGCTATCCACAGCTAAAGTGGCCTTCTTATTGCCTGAAACTTGAGACAACAGAGCGCAATATCAATGCATTACATAGAATGCAAAAAGTGACGAAGCAAACACAAGTGTAAATGACAAAAATAATTTTAGGCCTTATGGTTTTATTTGATTTAATAAAACAATAAGATGCACAGCGACAAACGCAACTAAAAACTCTTCAATCTTCCAAAATGGTGGATTATCTCATGTCCCCTTCGAAGATCCTATTCCAGCAGAGATCGTCTGTTAAATTACATTAGTAATAAACGCAAAATAAATACATTATGGTTATTCAAACAAATTTATTAAATCGTATCTATTAAATCAAATAAAACCATAGGGCCTGAAACAATGCAGTCGCTGCTAAGAGTTAAACACCCTCGAGGCTTTTTTTAAACTACGCAAAATACAAACCGTTTAGTCCCGTCACACAAGACGAATTCAACCTACACACAACGAACTCAAGACGAGATGGAAAGACAGAAGAAAACGCTACCAGATGTAGCGCAATGGTGTTTTGCAATGAACAGAACACCACAGCCTAGCGTACAATCGGAAAGAAAAATAGAAGACTGACTCTTTTTGTTGAGTTATCTTTGCCTTGCTGCTGGTATAGTCCATTACAACTTCTTAAAGACTGGCGACACTTTCACAGCGGAAAAGTACTATGCCGAAATTCAAGGGATGCATCAGAAGTTGACTGAAGAATAGCCGGCTTTGGTTAATCGACGACGCGCGTCCGCACGTTTCAAAAAGTGTCGTCCAGAAACTGGATGAATTAGGAGGACTGGATAAATTGGGTAACACCGCCACATACACCACATTTATCAGATCTGAGACCTACCGATTAGCATTTTTTTCAAGCATTGTGATAGAGTAGCTCTTTAACGGCGACAACGATCTTCATCAATCGATCATCACTTCGCGCGATGCTTACACTCGGGTCACGAAAATGTTCGGAGACGATTTTTCTGACACCACTGGTGGTCCAAAGACTTTCACATAGAAAGGCTTCAAGAGGTATCCTATGTCCCTTGAAATGTAGCATGACCACCGTGTCTCTTGTACCTAGAAGTGAGGTCTTTTTTTCCAGTGCTCGTACCAACACCCATGAGCGGGCCGTTAACGCACCCACATTCAACATAGCAACGCGGTCTTGCTTACAATATGAACTAGCTCTTTAGCCCCTATACCATCCCATTATCTATAACGGCATCCCTCATATTTCGCACACTCGTCGAGCATTGCGAGTGCGTTTATTCTCCCGTGGATACTGTAAAACCACCTGGATACTCACAAACTGACATACACAAATACGAGGTTACATGATATGTCCTATCATATGTGCCTGCCTCCTGCATTTGAACGTCGTGGTCGGCTGAGCTCACAGAAACGAGCAGTTTCTAATGCCACAACATGGAGGAACGGGCATTGCCACGTCAACATTTTTCTGATGTTTCGTTCTATTCTAATCTCAAACAAAATGTGTTCAATACAGATTTATTCAAATATGTATACTACCCAATATGACTACGCACAAACTTTTCAATTTCAAACATTCCAGTGAAGGATACCTGATGACCACTTTGACTTTGAAAAATGACATGTGACTTTAATATGACTGAATACGGCTTCGTACGATGGATCCAAATTATATGCTCCATATCTGTCAAACTCATCACGATCGGGTTTGAATCATTTTTGGTTTGCCTTTTACCGCTCAGGATCTACCAATACAAGAGAGCGAGCTCAAGTAGGCTGGAAACAGCTGCGAGTATCAGGCAGATAGTTCATGGGATAGAGATGCGGCGTGGTGATACGAAAAAGTTTGTGGTTTGACTCTACCGTAGTGAACATTTTCACATATACGCATGCACAGGAGCCACTACAATGCGGCAAGCGATCCACGTAAAATCGCAATAAAAAATTGCCATAAAGGAAACGTGATTCATAGGTACTATTGTGCTGCACTTTCGGAACTGCAGAAGTGGAAAAGCTTCTTCCTCCCAGACTTTGCTCTGTGAATTTATTTAAGACACTGATTAGTTATGTAAGGTCTGTTTTTAAAATTTTCATTAATTAGGTGAACTACTATAGGTGAGCATGGGTAAGCGACCCTTATTTATCCATACCTCTCTACAGTAACCCACCGTAGTCAGCCGAATTTTAAGAAACGAACCTCATACAGGTGGAAAACCTCTCAAACAATTTCTACAGGATATGTTTTGTGGAAGAAACTTCTCGTTCTCCCAAGTCGTGAAAGTGCAATCGTAAATATGAAAGAGTTTTCCATTCTGGCGACTTTTCTTTGCGACTTTATATACAGTGCCTTGTTTGATCGTGGTTGCTCCTCTTTGAGAAAGTGCACAAATATGGCACTACAGGGGGTGTAGAGCCAAAAACCACTCCGCCTCATCACGTATCTCCTCTATCCACTGCGCCAACTGGGCCACAAGGCTCCTTCGCTGCATGAAATCCACTTGAGTTGCAGCTGGCGAAGTCCGAGTGCAGGCAGAAGGCTCAGAAGGCAAACTGAAAATGTTTCAGAACTTCGTTCCCGTACGTGTTTAGCAGACATGGACTACATATCTGGAACTAGCGTTCGAAGCCGCATCAAGTGACGTGCATATCGCCTTGAAGTACTATGGTCATCTGGTATCTCTTACTTTTTAGATAGTTACTTCAATTTGTAGGAAGAGCGTCCTTTCTTAACAGTGGATGTAGCCTGCAGTCGTCGTCCAATATGTAGCCTTTGTACCAAATTATTTTTTTCTATTTGCTGTTGTTTCCTCTGAAATAAATGGCGGTATATCAAGAGCCTATTAATTCCAGCTGATAAAATGAGCTTTTTACTTGATAAGAAAACTAATTTTATCTGAGGAGATCACTAGTAGGAAATCCTCCAAGCAAGGATACAGCTTACAGCACTTACCTTTGGTAATCGTAGTAACTGCTGTTGAGCTGAATGTTTCGAATATTCTTTTCAAGCCAAGCAGTTTTAACACTTCTTCACGAATTTTTTTGTTTACAACCATGTAAACGAGGCCATGGATTCCTAAACATATGTAATGCTGTTAAACAGCGGTACTAGATGTTGCATTAAATTTTTATGGCTAACAGTTTTAGCGAAGATTAAGCTTATAGATAAAAACGCATATTCCAAGATTGTCTTATTGTTATCATTTTTCCATGTTATTATCTGCCGTTATTGTCAATTTTGGAAACATGCTGAGGTCAACTTCAAGAAGTACAATTAGATTGGAAGTATATATCATTTGTCTGAATCATAACTATGAATAAACTAAACGTGAAAAGAACTATTTGAGTTCGCGAGGTGTCAATGTAGCTCCATGAGGAGGAGCCGAAGGAATCGCTCGCCGTATAGGTGAGCATTTCTCTGCGGCAAATCAAACGTTGGCTGTTTTCAGAATTGTGCAAGCCATATAGCATCAGCATCAGCAGTATTATTTGAAAAGGAGCCTCTTCTTGGAGAGGAACGGTACTCCAGCATTCCTGAACTGCAAGGCATATTATTGGGAAACCCCAAAAATAATATTAATTTTGCAGCTCCTATACGCTTCTACCATTCAGTTTACGGTGGGTTACTGTAGGTATTTCTGCTCCTGAAAGGAGAGCCACCACAGTCAAAGAAATGGAAAACTGATTCTTACTTACTATTGCGCTTTTAGGACTCCGAAGATGGAAAAGTTTTTTTCCACCAAACATATCTTGTGAAGGTTGTTTAAGACGGTCTGCACTTATATAAGGTCCGTTTTTAAAAGTTGAATCGGTAGGCTACTGCCGGTATGGATGAATAAGGCATACACCGCCGAAACGTGGGCTGTCACTGCGTCCACGTCAAAGTCAATACGTACTACTCACAGAAAGCTCAAAAGATGTCTTCTCAAGTTCAGTCGGTTATCACAACACCGACCTGGCCTTTACCTTTCCAGCTTACGCACAATGTCATGACTAAGAAAACCGGTGGGATATATATCGAAAATGAAGCACGCACGAAAGCATGGACGGCCGGTTATGTCCTGCGAAGAACGAACGACCAATGGACAAGATGAGCTGCGGAGTGATTCCAAGAGGGTGCAAGCGTCGAGAGAGGCTTCCAACAAGATGGTCAGATGTGTTCGTCAAAAATATCGAAAGGCAGCGTTCGTTATCAAATTCTTATTTAGAATCAGCTGGCGGTCGTGTCGTCGCTCCAATCCAGCTTTGCGAACATTATGGATGACGATTGCGAAAGAAAGAAACGAATGTTGATTGCGTTCGGGCCGCACGACAGATGACTCCTGTTGAACAACGTCGGTAACATGTGCTCTCAACCCGAACGTGCTTTGGGGGACATCGGTGATATGGCATCTGAACCCGGAAGGCCTTTCGCGACATTGGTGACACCTCTTTTGAATCCAGGCACCTGACGAGCGACGACGGTGACATGTCTTCTCAAGCCGGACATGCTTTGCGTGACATCGTTGACACGTCGTGTAAATCCGGAACCCTGGCGCGACATTGGTGACACGTCGTCTGAACCCAGGCACCTGATGAACGACGTCGGTGACGTCTTCTCAAGCCGGACCTGCTTTGCGCGATATCAGTGACACGTCGTCTGAATCTGAACACCCCTTGCGCGACATCGGTGACACCTCTTCTCAACCTGGACGTTCTTTGCGCGACATTCGTGACATGTCATCTGAACATGGACGCCTGACGACAACTACAGTAAACAATCCCATACTTCCTCCCAACACACTCCTTCAGCACTTCTGTGCAAACGAACACACACACACCCACACACACGCACTCACTCACCCACAGGCAAACGACCGTTCTCGCTTATATATAGTAGGATATTTTAAAATAAATAAAAATGATTAAATAAAAATTTATAAATTTTAAAATAATAAATTATATAGAAAAATTATTAAAATAAAAATAAAAATAATAATAGTAAGAAAAAATAAAAATGTAATGACACTAAATGATTAATAAATAAATAAATCATATTGTATGAAGAAGAATAAGAGATTAATTGTTAAACATTTGTACTGGTTTTGTTTTAAGGATGTGGTACTATTCAGTTTAAAAGTTAGCATGTGTTGTCATGTTTAGTGAAGGTGTTTTAGGTTAGCAGATTGTTTTGTTGATACAGTAGGGTTAAAACATTGGGTGTGGATTTAATTTAATTTGCACAATTTAGTTGTTATAAATATTTAAAATAAATGATAACCTAATACTGTACTAGCAACTAAATTAATTAGTTAACTTCTTCACATGTTAACTTCTTCCTGGGGGCAACTAATTGTAAACATGTTTTGTATGGAGGTAGAGGCGAAACAAAAATGTTCAATGTTGTTGTTAGCTTTCGTTGTTCTGTATGTTATTGTCCTTTGTCCGCGATTATTGTGCTGTTGTATTTAATGTTGTTGAAGAACTTTGAGAATAATATGTTTAAATATTTTTAATGCGAATGAAAAATATGATAATAATTAAATATTTTTACACATAGATTTCCACCTGATTTTATCCAGTGAGTCTGGACACCTCTTACTAACACAAAATCCTCAATCTTCCTAAAGTCAGATAAAGGCAATATGTACATTACACTAAGAAAAGTGTTACACTGACCATGACTGATTTGCCACATTATGTTAGAGAAGATAACTATAGCTTTGTGGACAGAACAAAATTGCACCGCGACGTAGACTGTTGAGGCAGTAGCCGTGCTTGTACAAATAACGAGTGATTGAAGAAAGAGCTAAACATTTTGCGCAGTAGTGTAAAACTGATATCTCCTATGAGGCTCCCAACAACTGAGCGGCATAGACAATTTCTGGGCGTAGATAACGCTTTATAAGTCGTTGGTAAACTCCTACCTGCAACTGAGTCTTGTCGATCTTTCCACTCCTAATTCCTTTTATTTTAAAAACATAAATGCACAATACTAAATAGAGCAGGACTAGAATGATTGGAAATAAAATATCGTGAATTGGAAAAAGCAACGGCGTGTAGTAATCGACTTCCTATAACATCGAAATTAGGATGCAATCGCCTACTATGGCAAGAGTATCAGCTTTCAAAGATACAGTTTCTAAAGTTTTACTGCATATTAACCTTAGATAAATATCATATTGTTCTCAGTAGGATCCAAAAGATTTTTGCAAAAAATAAAAAAGCCAATGCTGTGGCTGATGATCTGCCAGCTTATTCATGTTGTGTACCACTCTAATCGTGGTTCTCGACCCATAAGATAAACACACATATTGCATTGATGAACATCTGCGATAAACATATGCCCAACATTTCTTTATATAGGGGCTTTTTTACGAAAAAAAATTGAAATAAACACTTTTTGAGGGCTGCGTGCAGATTTTGCAAGGATCACTAATTTCTCCTTTTTACCTCGCTACAGACGATGGATGCTTCCAATGTACTGAATTTGCTTGTATTCATAATATTCATAACAGGAAAAGATTACATACCCACTGCGCATTGTCAGAAATAAGGGGTGCAAATAGAAATGCCGCCTCATGGCTATTGTAGAGCATCGGTCGTGTAATAAACGGTTGAACTATCCACACCGTGACGCTGATAACCATCCATGTATAAACCTTTCTATCTGAAGTAAATTGTATAATGTTTTTCTCACAGTCATACCCATTACATTCAACTGCTGTAACAAACCTCTGAAAATTGAACGATAGCTGCTCATTACAGGAATCATTTCAACAACTCGATTGGTTGCAAGTGCAGTACAAATCACTGATGCGGCTAACCATGTACCTATAAACATATTTCAGATCCAAGTACTTTCGGGGGAATTTTTACTCTTTTGTACTTATGAAAAAACTCACTCCAGACCGAGTGTCCAACAAAAAGATTGAAACCTGGATTAGTGTAGTATACTGAGCCTGTCTGAACTTAATTTTTCATATAGCTTTTGAACATGATGTAAGATTACCTACGAAGTGGTAATATGATACAATAAGTGATCCTATTATAACGTCGATAATATCAAGAAATCCGTTGAAGAACATCAAACGATAACATGGAATATGTAGCAGTTTTGCACGAAACATGCCAATCAATGAGAGTACATAAACAGCCTAAAACACATTCTTAACCTAGTTTCTTGAATTCTGCCCAAAAAAGTTTTGAAAGAAATAAAAAATTTTATACAGAGCGTACCTTTTTTATTTCTATTCTATTACATTTAATAATGCTCTCATATTGTTATCTGAAGTAAATTCGTCGCTTTTATCCAGGCGCTTCAATTGTGCCGTGCTTTTTTATTCTGCATTTGTTTTCCGAAAGAAATTAGTCGGTTGATTAGATAATAACCTTATGCTAGTATAATTTTTTGACAACATGTGTGCAAAAGTTTACGCACAGGACAGCTGTGTTATTTTTTTCGTAACACAACTTGGAGAACGTTGACCGCTAACTGGTATTTTCGTAGTTCTCTTAATAGCTCTGGACGCTGACTGTAGCTTGCACCCGGTTCAAGTTTCGTTGGTTGGGTGCCGCTCAGGCTAGGGAAGACTGCAGTCTCTCCGGAGTCGATGAGTGAGTGTCAGAAGGATAAAACCACTTCTGCATCTTCTGATTACCACTTTTCATAATATATTAGGTTGGCAACTAATTTCGTGGACTCTCAAGAATCTTCAGCAAAAGTGTTTATGAACAAATAACTAATGGCAGTCTTTAATTAAAGATCCCTCGGAACGCAGAAGTGCTTTCCATATATCAGGCAGCTGGTCTATCTCACGGCTATAGAATTATTGTGCTTTTAAGGCCAAGAATCTTTGGAGGTGCATTTTGACCCGGTCCGCATTAATAAATCGTCTTCCAACCAAGAAGTACTGCACCGAACTAAAAATGTGGTAGTCACTCGGCGCAAGGTCTGGGCTTTAAGGTGGATGAGTTTGACGCTCCCAGTCAAGGTCTTCTATTTTTTTTTGAGGCGTCCGGTTCGCTAGGTTCCCTCCGTTTGGTGGTGTCAAGAAGGTATTAACTTCTGGGAGCTCGTCAAGAACGATTCCAGCATTACTGCTGAAATCTACTCTTCTCAGCCTGGCCGCGCGCAGGCTGAACTCCGCTGGAATCGGTTCAGACAGATTCTCAGAAGCAGAATTATCTATCAGCAGGATAACGCCGGATCACACGTCATGAATCGGGAGCTTCAAAAAATCGAAGACCTTAATTGGGAGCGTCTAACTCACCCACCTTATGGCACAGGCTGTACACCAAATGACTAACACCTTTATAGCTCGCTGCAGCACTTCTTGGTTGGAGGACGACCTATTAATGTGGACCATGTCAAAATGCACCTCCAAGGATTCTTGGCTTCAAAACCACAAGAATTCTACAGCTGTGGGATGGGCCAGGTAGCTGATAAATGAGAAGCAGTCCAGCGTTCCAACAGATCTTACTTTGATTGAAAACCGTTATTTGTTATTTGTTTATGAACACTTTTGTTGAAGGCGCTTGAGAGTCCACGAAATAGTTGCCAACCTAATAGTTTGAGTAGGCATTCGAATTTCCTCCATCTCATTGAAATGGACTTTCTGAGCTAGTTAAAAGAACACGAACAACGTTGATTTCGTTAGACGATTACTCTGACAAGGGCAGTGAAGGATATAGATTGCCTGACCCTACTTTAATAGAATTGTCATTAAACGACTGAGTGCTTCACGTAACACGCATCACCTTATTCATTCGTTTTTACCATACGCAATCCTAATATTGTTTCCTGATCAAGATCATAATCGACTATTATGTTCCCGTTATCCTTCTCAAATGACACCAACCATCGCCTTGACGACATGTGACGGACATCTAACACATTCTTATGTGACAATAAAGAAAACTGCAAAGTTCACAAGGATTCCGATATGTTGAGTATAGCTTGCGCTTTTATATCACTTCATTTTGGATTGTTATAGCGCCGACAGTGAACATGATGATGATCCAGGTCCACCACTGATCCTTCAGGAACGGCTAGATAATCCAAACAATAACGGCAGGGATATTTTGTCGAGTGACGGGACACAAAATGTTTCCCTGATCAGAATAAAAGAATCAAAAGTTTGGGCGATATGTAACATAAATGCTCACCATATAGATTATCCCTGTTGTGATGAAGAAGATGCCTTGCTCGAGGTTAACGGTACCTCGAGCTTCCCACTCGACTAGTGTTCGCGAACTACAGTTGTACTCGGTCTCGTTGAGAATCCATGGAATGTTAGGATAAAAGGCGTGCATTATCCAAAAGCTAAATCACGATGGTATTTCATATCTTTCTATAATGCATAATAATGACACCCAACATGCTTAATGTTAGCGTTTCCGTTATCCCAGTGCTATTAAAAACAGAAAAATCAGCTGAAAATTCAAGCTGCCTCAGCTGCCTATCAAAGTGACTAACTGTTTGCATGCGCTAGTATAATTGCAGAAGCGTACCGTGGGATGGAGTCACTTTGTTACATACATCACTGTAGTCCATTTCAAAATGTCCTTGAAGCATTTTAATTAGTTTTATCTGAGATATGCCTTACTATGCTGTATTATTTGGCATATATTTTATTGTATTATCGTTTTTCCGTTTATAAAAATAAACTCCGTAAAACAGATATCAAAATCCGTTATGTTTAGATATACATGAAAGCTATATTCAAAATCGACTTTATAATCCTAAAATGCGGAGATGTGAAAGGTTGATAATTGTAAGGATTCTCGCTTTAAATAAACAACAAGGATTAGGATGAGTCGCTTTCGTGAGACCGTAAAAAGTGTCAGTAGGGATTTTGAACTACAGGTGAGGAAAACCTTCAAAATTCGGCTTCCCTTTACCTTAAAAGATGAGTTTTCGAGCGCTATTCAAAATAAACTACCTGGTACTGTTTAAGAGGATGTTCAGAAGGTTGGTGGGCTAACAAACTACACGCAAAAACATAAAAATGAGAGAAAATGAAAAAGGAAAAAAGAGCGCAATGTTAGACGAATTTACAATAGTGGAAAGGATTTTGTGTAAGGAACACTGTTCTAGTTGTTATATTCTTTAAACTCTTTAAACATGAAGTACCATGCGAAGACAATGTAAAGAAGGAGGCGGAGAGCTGCGCTGGCCGTCCTCACGTTCTTAATAGAAGCTGCCCACTACCTGGTAAGTCTGGATTTCTCACGGCTTCTTGCAGTCCCACACAAAGGCGTTAGGTGTCATGCTCTGGACGTTGAAGCCACGCCTTTGTAGTCCTACGAGCTAAACACAATGTGATACTTACAACAAGGAAAGCTGATATGTTTGCCGGATCAATGATAGTCGTTATAACTTACCAACTGCTGCCGTGAATGTGCCTGCGCCTGCTTGAATATCTCCAAACCTGCACATCACCCAAGCGGTTGTCATTGGAGCTCGTTTTTGTCATTGACCGCATAAGAGAGTCCAGGGTGTGTGACATCCAAGTTGCTGGAAACTGCCTTCGTCGCTCAGGGGAGTCTGCAGTTGGTTTCTGTACTCCTCTGGCCCGGAAAGCGTACAGCTGGAAAATGCGCTGAAACGCCAGCGAATTATGTAGGCGTCAATCCCTAAAACTCCCACTCAGTTAAAATGCAAAAATTCCGAAACGCAGGAGAACCGAACCTCAGGCTTCCCTCGCATGAAGCAACGCCAGTATCCACCGCTCCGCGATCGGCCTACGGAACTGCATCGCGGGAATACAAGACATCGATTGAATGTCCACGTGGATGCCGACGCGATTCACGGCGCAACGGCAGCAGCAGCACGCTACGGTATCACGCAAACCTATACATCAACCCACGACTCCATCCGCAGATGTTGGTTAAATCTAAGACCCGGATCAACCATGCTCGTTTTTAAATAGTTGAATCTCATTATCAACGTCATGGATAAATGTCAACAACATCTGAGTGATACTGGTGAGAAAAACGCCTCACCCGCGTTGTCATGAAAGGCGAAAAATCATTTTTGGTTGTCTTAATATAAACAATTCTATAAACGGGTGTTAATTTCTACGGTCACGGCGAGGCAGGAGCAAAACCAAGGGATGCCCTGGACACAGCGGAGTATTCCAGTTGGCCCTTCTTTGTGCTTCACAACAGTAGAATTTATTGCCTTGGCAGCCATCGGATTGCCGAAGTTTGTGAAATATTAAGAAGGAAATGAGTCAGGAAATTAAGGGATATGGGATCATACGCCGAGCGCCGGGATTCGGAAGTCTTGAGGTAGCCATCGCGAGACGATTCTTGGGACCCGCGCTTGCGACGGGATGCAGAAGACGTGTCACAGTTTTTTGCAGTATGCGTTGGATTCTCAGAAAACCCGTTTCAGCCTCCGGGTAACGAGCACGGTGGTTGATTCTGTTTCCCAATCACATATGGAGGTATTGGCAGGAGGGAAAGAAAAGGAGCGCAGCCGAGTAGGTACCGGCTGTCGCGTGCACCCGATGCCAGGCTCTTGTCTCGAAGTTCCCGCCCATGCCAACCATGCTTCCCATCTCTCCGGGGTCGGTGAATTGGTACAAAACTTCTGGAATGTCTGGAATGAATAAAGCGCTGACTGGCCTTGATACCGCAAGTGATTGTATGGCGAAATACACCTTCAATTTGCCTCCGAAGCATCCCGAAGAAGTAGAGTGCTTGGCGCGCCCCAAAAGTAATTGACTAAAGCTGCCCTTTATTCTCATCCTTTAGAAGGGAATGGTGTGCAGTGCTACTCGCATCATCTAAAGGCTTTCATTAAGAAGAAAATGCGTCCTTATTAATGACACTGATTACTAATTCATAGACAAATGATTTTTTAATTTGCATCAGATTTGTTCTTACCGTTTTTATACGCTTACGTTTTTGTAGCAGAACCTCATAAACCACTCTTTAGTAGCAGCTTAAAACTGCTATACGGTTAGACACTGCAGCTAAATAGGCAATCTTTCATATCCCAAACACAGTTTTTTTATGTCGCAAGAAAAGCTACTTTTAACTTTGTTTGCCTGTTACGCGGAGGTACAAAATACAAATACGCACGTGAGTGAATACTCGCATCAACATGCCTGCACAACATAGCACGCCAAATGTGTTGTTGTTCGCTTCTAATCTTTCATTATTTGAGACAGGAGAAGCGTTCATAACGGCTTAAAAAGGAATTTTATGGCGGCGATAAATGTGACTAAAGATTTTCTTTTACGTGCCGCTTTCTAAAGCTTTTCCAGAGGTAGTGCTCTAATGACGTAACATGCTGTGAGCAGTTTCAAATCAGGAACCCTGCAAAGAAGCGCAAAGTGGTACTGTACATTTACAAAAACACCCATTTGTCCCGCTTTCGCCGTGGGACATCTTCTAGACATGCAGGAAGGATAGGCGGATTCGTCCTCTCTGATTGTGGGCGTCATAGGATAAAAAGACAAAAAGGGGAATTAATCGGTTTTTCTTAAGATGCACCAGGCATTCTACCTCTGCAGGATCTCGTAGAGGTAAATTGCTTGCTATTCAATGCTGGCCTATTCAATACTTTTTGTAATTAGTGTGATAACTTTTTGTGAAATAGGCTTATTATTAAGATGGTTTAGCAGTGACATAGCTATAAACGACGGATCAGATGCAGAGTCCACTAATAGATATGTTTCTTCCATTTCCCTAGTGTTTTCGTTCTATATATATATGTACGCAGTAGCTATCATGAGTGGGGTAGCATACTATCTGTTTATTTCTTTTTGAAGGGAGAGAACAGTCTCCTTTCCTTGAGTTATCAGAGGTCTTCCGTTAATACTTTTACGTTGTGAACGGAGCTGTTGCTTGGTGAACGTGAAAAGTGCACTAGGTAGGACCTCTCTGATCTCATTCTGGGAGATAGGTACCTGTAGTTCTACTCTCCTTGACACTTTGTTCAGGCTCCTTCTTAGGTGGATACCTAGGAGATGCGCATTAATAGGCGTCAAATACTCGAAGTGCCACAGTAACACAAACAATTCAAAATGGGGAAAATCACTTCGCAGTCTTTATTAAAGTGTTTAACAATCAAAAATTACAATCCTTATTTAATTGCCCTCTTGCGCGTATGCAGCTTCTCAGATGAGTCACGAACGCGTCGCAGATGGCACGCACCGGAGTATCGCTTTCAGTGGGAAGGAAATTTTCACAATAGATCATATTGCGAATTCACAATAGGACCTATTGTCAACTCACAAAACGATCGGATCCTCGCAGCTGATAGGAAGCAGGCCATTTCAAGAGGAAAAGTCATCGGCTAAACTAAACTGCACATCCGAGCTCTGTTATGGTTTGGCGTGTGATAACCTCAGATGGGAAGACGCCATGGTGTTCGTCGATGCTGGAGTGAAGATCACTAACGAAATATACTTGAAATCGATCCTGGAAAAGTTTTGAAGCCATGGTTCATTTTTCACTTCGGAGACAAGCCAAGGTGCGGTCAGCAAGGCTCGGCTCCTGCACACAAGTCGAATGTCGTCCAACAGTGAACGACACTCGACTTCCAGATTTCGTCACCCGCGAATAATAGCCATCAAATTAACAGATCTGAATCCACTTGTCTTTTAGGCCTGGTGAGCTTTAGAGCGCAAGATCTCAGCTACAAGATGCAAGAATTTGGATTCGCTTAAAGTTGCACTTACCAAAGCTTGGAATAATCTCGATGAGGACTATCTGCGTGCCAGCTGTGACGCTTTCGTGGCCCGTCTGAGAACCTACGTACGCGCAATAAGAGAGCAATTTGAATGAAAGATTCCAATTCTTGTTTGCTAAAGACCTTAGTGAAGAATGTGAAGTGTTTTTTTTTCGTTTTGAATTGTTTGTACTACTACGGCACTCCCCACGGATCTCCCTCAATAGAGAGCCTTCGGACTCTCTTGTTAAGAGGGATCTCGGGCCGCTTGTCGCAGGGCCACGTGGCGCGTCCCCGGGTGGTGGATAGGGGAATTAAACGATGAACCAAATGCGACCGTGTACTGCCCAGAGACGCAGGTGGGATGCAGGGGATGGACTCCTTGCTCCTGCTGTGTCGGGTCGATGCGTTCCTTGTGCGTGGGAGCGGCATGTTCGTGCACAGTGTGCGTGGATGTGTCCGTGACTGTGCGGATTGTAACTGTGTCGGCTCGGCCAAAAGCTTGCACTCGGTAGACTGGGAGTACATGTAAGGCGATTCGAGGCCGCCTTAAGTCTCGCCCCGTCCCTTCGGGCAGTCTGGCTGGCCGCCCGGAGTACCCCGCCCGCACGACAGAGCCTGACTAGCTACCCGTGTTGTATTCCAGTCAAACACAGCAGCACTAAAGGGCCTCATTCCCCTGACCCCGAAAGAGCCCCCATTTCTGCAGCGATGAAAAGGACGAGTACGGAGAGGCTGCTAAAATCTCAGGGCCTAACCAGGCTGCGCAAACTGAGAAGGACTAGGATGACGATCTGTACTTACAAGGCTCGCACGCTCGCATCGGAAGCATCCGTCGAGGACCTGATGATGCAAGCAGGAAGATCAAGTACGACGTCATCGGACTGACCGAGACGAGAAGACACCACCCCCTACACGCCGCCTATGACTCCGGAGAAGAACTGTTCCTCGGAACATGCGACAGCAGGGGAGTAGGCGGCGTTGGTGTCCTCGTCAACACGCACTTGGCCATGAACATCGATTCGTACGAGTCTCTGACAAGCCGAATCGGACGTCTGCGACTGAAGCGATGTGGCTCCGTGCCAGCCTTGACTGTGTTCGTCGCGTATGCCCCAACATCCGACTACGACGACGAAGACGTCGAGGCCTTCTACGTGGAGCTGGAAAAGTTCTATAAGGAAGATCACACCTTCTACAAGGTGATCGTCGGCGACTTTAACGCCAAGATCGGGCCACGAAGGTCGCCGGAAGAACTTCACATCGGAACCCACGGTTTGGAGTGGAACGAGCAAGGTGAAAGGCTGTCTGAGTTTATCATGTCGACCAAGACCATCCATGAAAACTCGCAGTTCCAGAAGCCTCCCTCCCTACGATGGACCTGGGAATCCCCCGGTGGCCAGTTCCACAACGAGATCGACCACATCATCTTCAATCGCAAGTATTGCCTGACCGATGTCTCCGTTGTCCCCAAGTTCTACACGGGATCGGACCACCGCCTCCTTCGCGCGAGGTTCCGCTTTTCGCGTCAAGGAGAGAAGGCCGCGAAGTTCAAGAAGAGGAATCCCAGAACGACCATCAACTGGGATCTCTACACCTCTCTCGTCGGCCTTTGGAAAGATGCCGTCATGGACAACGTCGACGAGGAATACGATCGCTTCGTGCACCATCTCCACGATAGTGCTAAGGGAGCCGAGAGCTTGAAGACCACCAAGAGACGCCTGTCTCCGGAAACTCTCGAGCTGATACGCCAGCGTGGAGCAGCACGAGCGTCAGGCAACTACCAACTGACGTCCGAGCTTGCGAAGCTATGCAGAGCGGCGATAAAGGAAGATCTGAAAGAGTGAAGGGCGGAAGTGTTGGCTGAAGCAGCAGAAGCAGGGCTGAGCATCCGCAATGCCCGCCGGAACTTCGCCAACTTCAAGACCAAGATGACCGCTCTCCGACGTCTTGACGGAACCATCACCTCCTCCAGAAGGACCATGGAGAAAGTCATCCACGACTTCTACTCCGATCTCTTCGATAGCCACCTCCACCTGCCCCCATGCCATCTTCCGCAGGATGGATACGTCGTCCCCTCTGTTCTCTCTTCCGAAATCCGACACGCCATCTCGTCGGTGAAGAAACGTACAGCACCCGGTTCTGACAGGATCAGAGCTGAACACCTGAAGAACCTCCCGCCAGCGCTCATCAACACCTTGGCGCGGCTCTTCACACGCTACCTGTCCGAATGCAAGGTTCCATCTCAATGGAAGACCAGCAAGACCGTTTTGCTGTACAAGAAGGGAGACGTGCACGACATTGGCAACTATCGCCCGATCTGCCTGTTGTCCGTAGTCTACAAGCTGTTCACTCGAGTCATCCTGAATAGGATTAGTAGAACGCTGGACGAAGGACAGCCATGCGAACTAGCAGGATTTCGGAGAGGATTCAGCACGATCGACCACATACACAACATTACGAAGCTCATCGAAGTGTCGCGAGAGTACAAGCTGCCGCTGTGCCTTACGTTCATCGACCTGAAGAAGGCATTCGACTCCGTCGAGACTGAAGCGGTCATGGAAGCCCTGCTCACCCAGGGCGTTCCTACTCAGTACATCAGAGACCTTCGAGAGCTGTACAGTGGATTCACGACCAAGATCTCACCATTCTACAACGACGTCGTCATTGACGTGAAGAGAGGGGTTCGACAAGGGAATACCATATCCCCGAAGCTCTTCAGCGCCACTCTCAAAAACGTCATGCGCGAACTAGAATGGGAAGACATGGGAGTGAAGGTCGACGGCCGGCAACTGAACCATCTTCGCTTCGCTGACGACATCGTGCTCATAACACCGAGCATCAGTCAGGCGGAACGAATGCTGGCCGACTTCGATCGTGTATGTGGGAGCGTTGGACTGCAGCTGAATCTTACGAAGACAATGTTCATGAAGAACGGATGGGTTTCTGATGCCCCATTCTCGCTCAACGGAACGAACATCTCCGAATGCTCCAGCTATGTGTATCTGGGTCGCGAAGTCAACATGACCAACGACCTAGCACCAGAGCTGAGCAGGTGGAAACGAGCGGCTTGGGGAGCTTTCAAAAGCGTCGAAGAAGTCGTGAAGAAAACGAAGATCGTCCGACTCCGTGCCCACCTGTTCGACTCCACTGTTCTTTCTGCCCTAACATACGCCTCAGAGACCTGGGCTATACGAAAGCAGGATGAACACGCGATCAGCGTCGCGCAGCGTGGAATCGAGAAGACGATGCTCGGAGTGACACGACTCACGCAAGTGAGAGAAGGCCTCCGGAGTTCCGAGCTTCGCCGACGTTCGAAGATCAGAGACGCTGTCGCATGGGCCAAGTCGTCGAAAATTAGGTGGGCCGGCCACGTAATGCGATTCGCAGACACCCGCTGGACGAGAGCCGTCACAGATTGGATTCCGCGAGATGTCAAAAGAACACCAGGACGCCCACCAACGCGTTGGTCGGACTTCTTCGTGAAAGCCCTGAACGACCGATATGACGCTCTTCGTGTCCCTCGAGCGAGGAGGATCCATTGGACCACTCTGGCACGCGACAGGGACGAATGGAGACGCTGCTGGCGCCCGCTCGAGCAAGTCGATGATCAACGGGACGACAGGTGATACAGGTGATACTACGGCACTCCGATTATTTGAGGCCCATGTTTAATGCGCACCCTGTACACAGTTGCTACCATGAGTCGAGTAGCATATTGTGTGTTTATTTCTTCTTGAAAGGAGAGAACAGTTTTCTTTTCTTGAGTTCACATAGGCTTTTCCTTTAATACTTTCACTTGTGAACGGAGCTGTTGCTTGGTGATCGGGAAAAAATGCAATCGGTCTATGTGAACTCGCGTGAACTCATTCTGGGAGATAGGTACCTTGTAGTTCTAGTTTCCCTGCAACTTTGTTCAAGCTCTTTCTTATGTGGAAAACTAGAAAATGTCCTGTAACTGTGAGATTTCTGAGTGCTGTATCTTGAGATTCTTTCTTTGCTAGTCAAATTTCTGTTTCTCGAGGATGAACGCATAAACGCTTATGCGCTCTACAGCGTTGCGTTTCTTGCTTACGCGTTCTTCTACCCTGGCTTTCCTTTCTGCATTGCCTTGGATGATGATTTCCATTGCACCAAATACATGGGTTTTTGTGACAGGCTCTAGTGGTGTGTTTCGGACTGAAACATTTTCAACAAACGTTTAAGGTTTTTATACGTACAGTTTTCTGCTAAGTTGATGGGTATGGTTCGCAGTCCATAAACTTGTGATTTCGTTTGCATCCAACATAACTTGCCCGAAGCGGTTGTACGAGTATGAAGCTTTGTTTGCCATCCATACTCTGAGTTCCCTTACGGCTTCTCGGGGTCTAGTGACTATATCAAGGTGTTCAGTAGTTTTTCTATTGTCCAATCCTTTTCGGATTCGGTTCGATCATATGTAAAAAAATTCTTTTCGGTCAAATGTATGGTGTCTACTATTTCACCTTGTTTGCGTAGCGTGGCTATTATGGCCTGTATATCATTTAGAGGGTTTCTTAGAGATCGCGGATCATCCCGAGATTTTTTCATTGATTTTAACTGATGAATCATTGTCATAGTTTTTCGTTTTAGATCTCTGTATAGATTTTTTGGTACTTGTGAAGCAAAGGGCCCGTGGTGCCGTGGGGTTGCCGGGAAACATGTTAACGCGGCTTCATAAGCGCCGGCCTCGGGTGCCGCGTTAACGTGTTTCCCGGCAGCCCCACGGCACCAAGGGCCCTCTGCTTCATAAGTACAGATTTTTTATTTGCTGCACGGCTTTTTCATAAGAGTATCGGTTTTAGGAAGCATTTTTAGTGCAAGCGCAGCATCGCCTGTGCAATTGCTAAGCAGCATCAAGAGTTTCCCTATATTTGAATAGGGCTGCTTATCGATTCGTTCTTCAAAAAGTTTTCAGAAGGGATCAAACTCTGACGTGTTTCCGTCAAATTACATAGCTCATTTCCAAAAAGACATCTGAGCGTATTGTGTTGCCTTTCATATCTTTCACCTCTTGTGTGGCTCTGTTACCTGACTGCATTCAAAGTTCCTGCTTCATTGAAGCATCTTAGTATTCCAGCTCAACTGTTTTTCTTTCTAAGATCCAGCACAATTACTGGCTCCTTCCATTAGCTTTCCTTTTTTGTATTCCTAGTATGCTTCAAACTCTTTCTTAAGGCTCTAGTCTTTTGTCTCTGTAAGCTCGTTCTTAACCGTGCACTAAGTTTGGTTGTAGCTTTGCCAGTCTTTTTCTTTTTGAGCCTCAAGCCTTTCATTTAGAGCTTCTACCATGATTTGCTTGTTTGATTTTGTTACTAGGAACTGCTGCAGTTTCGCTAAAGTATTAGAAAATTCTCATGCTGAAGTGCTTCTTTCTTTTTTTCAGCTTCTTTCGCTAAGTGCCGCAAGGCTGTTTATTTACCTTGTAATCTTCTGTTTGCCGGCGGTGAGGCTGAACAGTGTTATAGGCACATTTCAGTGTATTCGCGATTGCTTGTGATAAAGAACAGGTGCGTGTGGCGGGAGCTCCCGTATTTGTGTGTTGCTTTTTTCAATCGGAAAAGCTGACATTCTTGGGGAAGTTTGTATTGAGGAGCAGCGCTGTTCATCGCGGTGTACGTAAAATTTTTTATCGGGATTTTAGTTCTCAGAGTCGAGAAGTTGAAAAGATTGCTGATTTGATTTCGCGCTATGTGAATTTCTCGTCGAAGAGGATTTTTTTTGAGAAGCTTCTTTTTTCGCCGATAGAATTTCCATGCTAACGTGATGCAGACGAAAACTAATGGGAAGCTTTCACACAGAATTTCCTGCAGCTTCTGCTTTTTGTGAAAATTTGTTTTGGTGATGTTTTCGTTTCCAACCTATTTTAAAGAAATTTTTGCTGGCGGTTATTCCACTTCGCTGGAATTTGTGCCTTTTCCAACGAGCTCCATTAATTGCTCGAGCTTTTTGTTGGTTTCTGGCACTTCTGTCGTCCTACCCCCCGAATTTTTCCTTGAGATTTCTTTCTCTAGGTATGTCTGTCGGACAACCGCCGGTTTTTTCTTCAAGATTTTCTTATCTGGGTATATCTATCTGACCATCGGGCGAAGTTTGAAGAGTTTTCTTCTATGAAAAGGCATGCCACTAACAAGCATAGCATATGTGCTATATCGTAATCATATTAGTAATTTTATGATGACCGAAACATTGCTAAGCGGATTTTTTAAGAGCTGCACATGGTTCTGAAAGGGTTTAGGGTTAAATTGCCAGAGTCACCCATTCGTCTTCTTCAATTAGTTTTGTCTAGAACACTTATTGCAGGAGTGAGTGTTAGTGTAACAAGCTTGCAGTGTGTAGTTATGATTTTTCTTTGTAGATTTTCAAGTTTGTTACAATGCTAGAACACCAATATACAGACTTTGTTCAAATTGTTGCACGTAGCTTGGAGCTTCATTATCTTCAGTGATTTTGAGTGAAACGTTGTCTAATACATCACCTGCACTGTAGATTCAGCTGATGCAACTTTTTGGATTAGCATCAAAATACTATGTGTTTTTTTAAAAACAATTGAAATAGATAGGGATACTTTAGGAGACTATAATTACATACAAATTTTTCTTAAACTGATCCTCTCCTTTCCCTTTCCTTTACCTTTTCGCTTTTTTACCTTAGCTCGGGTCGGCAGTTACGTCACATGCTATGACAGCGGTCAACCCTACGCTGGTGTTGCACCATTGCGCGACCTGTACTGCCTGCCATTATGCGGCCGTATATATTGCCACCTCCGCCGTGTCGAAGGCACTGGCATGTGGGCGTAGATATGTACATCGCGGTTATCGGGATCGCGACAGTGAGGAAGAATGCCGGATTCCATGGCCATCTATTCGACTAAAGCGCCCTTTGCGTATCTAATGTTCGCCGATGAGACCAGGGCCGTACGAAAACAGGATGAACAAGCAACAAGTGTCGTGCAGCGAGGAGCGTGATGCTCGGAGTTGAAGTGCTCGTGATGTTTATTCTTAGGTGAAAGAGGGCTTTCGGGGTTTCGAGCTTCGTCGACGTTCTGTGGTTAGAGGCGCTGTGGCATGACCAAATCTTTGAAGACTAGATGAAAAGTCCACGGAATGCTTATCGTTGACATCCCTCTGTGCAAGTGATGTAGAAGACGATGGCGGGGAAACATCAGCACGTTAGTCGGACATCGTTGTGAGAGCCCTGAACGGCATGACGCCCTTCCTGTTCCTAGAACGAATAAAATTAATTGGAGCACTCTGACAAGCAGCAGAAACGAATGAAGACGGCAATAGCATTCGCCCAAGCAACTCGGTCATGTGGACTTGACGTGAAATGATGTGTCGTAGAGGTAAAGCGAACGATTACATAGGAGCACTTCAACTGTCTATTATACCTGATAGCATCTACAGGAATGTTTAAGAAACATAATTATCTACCATATCTCTATACTTACATAGATTGCGTTTCGCGATTGGTACTATCATTGCCTACAATCGCGCGTTTATTGTTATTGTTATTTTTATTATAACTGCATAAATCAATTTGCTAGAAAGCAAGCACAGTAACAATCACAAAAAGTTGGACATTTCACACAAAAAATCAAACTATTCAACCATTTTCAGATCTAAACAATGAGCAATTTTCATCTTAATCGCAAATATTTACAACGCCAGGAGCTGGGCAACATATGGTGACTAGCACTAAAATAATTTGCATTTTGCAAAAAATATAAACAGTTATTCGAACAAGGATTTCAATCGAAGCTAGTGATATGTATACAAGGTGAAGGCTGTGATCTGTGCCCAAGTTTTTAGCCATAATTCCGACTAAGAAATTAGGAATGAAATGCACCAATTGTTCCTTTATGAAATGAGCCAAGATCATGCTGCAACCGTGAACACACTCTTTACGTCAAAATTTATTTCAGGTTGGTCGTGGTTTTTCAGGACCTACCTTTTCTGGTTTTGACCAGAAAAGGTAGGTCGATCGAATTCCTCCCCCCTACCTGGGGTATGTAGTATACTTATGCTCGAATGACCCATTCGAATAGGTATTCGAATGATTTTCATTCGAATTTGAATATTCGAATTCGAATATTCGAAAATCGTGTTTTTCGAATGTATTCGAATTCGAATATTCAAAAAATCGCGTTTTTCGAATGCATTCGAATTCGAACATTCAGGAAAATCGCGTTTTTCGAATATATTCGATTTCGAATGCTCGAAAATTTTCGGCATTCGAAACCATTCGAATATTCAAACTTCCCCAGAAAGCCAAAATTATTCGAGTATTCGAAAAGTGTCACTCGAATGCCCAACGAGAATTTGTGAAGCGGCGTATTTTGAAAAGACTTATTAAATCGCTTTTTGGGTAATTAGGATCTCGAAAACGATTCTGTCGGTGAATCAAAGCTCTGGTGCGATAGTGGCTCGGTGCCGGGATACTGAGCTGCTCATCGACTCTAGTCACTTCCCGAAAAGAATTTCTGTCAAAAGGGAGAACTTCCACAACGTCTCATAACGTTGAACGGCATAAATTTTTCCATGCAGAATCGCTGCAGTGGTGAATGACCGATCGGGGACGCCTAATCGTCATTGACAGAAAACTATCAAATGATTGCCTGATCGACCTGTGACACATCTTCTGATTTATACCTAGCTTCTGAATCCAAACGCGCGTTGGACAAGATCTGTAGCACGATTTCTGAATCAAAACGCGAGCTGGATAAGTCCAAACATCGATAATATCGATCAGTAGTGATGGCCTGATCAAAAATTTCCCCTGTTGTGGTGCCTTTCCGTTGACCGTCATAATCACGTTACTCCCACCCTAACTGGTTAACTCTGAGAAGAAACCGATATAATATCGATCGATATTGATTGACCTGTAGCACTGTCTTCTGAATTCCGGCGCTCGCTGGAGATGTCTGGATATTTTCCTTAATTTGTGTTCCTATTTTACGCTAATTTCATGCAGTGCGTTCTCCCAGTATTTTCTGACACAGCAACGATCGATAGCTCTTAGCACGTCTCTATATCGTATAGGCCACAAACCTCTGCAGGATGGAAGTGAGGGTTAACAAGGTGCGCTTCGGTCTTGTTCCACGTACGATGTCTCCTGGTGCAGAACAGTGCGTCACGGATTCGGCCATGTCATTATCATCACGCTACTCGTTATGCTCTTCTGCTCCTTCATGGTCGTTGAATGCTCTGCTTCTGGTTTTCGTTTCTACAATAACTGCGGTTCAGCAAAGCTACATTGTAAGGGAAACGACGGTGTCTGTCAGTCGTTTTTGAGATTCGGCACGCATTCTACTTCTAGGTGGAGACGATTCTGAATGCGTATTTGACCCAAAGAGTTACGTGCGGTGGCCAGCCGATAGAAAAGTCACTCTGAAGAGTACCATTAAAAGGTTGACCTGCCGCTATCGACCGATTTATCGATTTTTTCTCTGAGTTGGCCATTGGAAGTGGGAGACGCGTGGATATGAAGGCTTCACAAAAGGAAATCGGTGTAGATCGACCGGCTGTTATATATCGATCGATTTTTGGGCGAATCACCAGAAAGAAATGAGACCTGCTCTCATGTCTGACCTATTCCTAGCTACCTGTAATGAATTGTGGCCGCAAAATTGACAGAGTAATATTTCAAGTTATTAGATGAGCAGGACGGATTTCCTACAGATTTACATACATATAATACTTCGTCGTCAGTCCGTCATTAGCTTCCGTTAGGCGAGAGTATTGTTTCATGAATGTTCTTGAACAGTCAGTCAGCCACCAATTCCAAAAATGATCGTTTTAAAGTGACCTAGAAGCTTGGCTAGAAGCCTGTCGAAATCCTCTTGCTTAACTAGGAAGGGATCTGTTATGTATTGCTACCACTTTTTCTTCTGGGTTGTCTTCTATCATGTCTACGTGCAGACTGATTTTTCATTCGAATTTGAATATTCGAATCGAATATTCAAATTCGAATGTTCAAAAAATCGCGTGTTTCGAATATATTCGATTTCGAATGCTCGAAAATTTTCGGCTCGAATGCTCGAAAATTTTCGGCATTCGAAACCATTCGAATATTCGAAATTTTTGCGAGAGCATGAGTATAGTATGTAGGCGTTGAAGCCTTATCGTAACTCCGGGACACTTTCTATTGAAGGAGGGGAAGGACAGAAATATCATCACAACATTAGGTAATATCATCACGACATTAGGTGAGTTTCAATATGAGCAGACATCATGTCGCATTGCCGAAGCGACATAACACAAAAGGTTTTCTCTTTTGTATAAAACTTGGTTGTCTTAGTACAACGGATAATTGTGCTTTTCCTACGCATAACACAAAAATAGAATTCATTCAAGCTTAAGGAAATGGGAAAGTCTGCTCGCTGTCAACAAAAGAGTATCATCACTCATTCTATCTTCACACCGATAATTTTGACTATTTCCTCCTTCTATTCACTCATTTTGACTTTAAGATGTAGCAGTAAATGCAAAATAAGTAAGGAATTAACTTCCGCCGTTGACATTCGTTTAACTCGGCTTTTCAGTAAATGTTGTATCACTGCGAACCCACTTGATGGCACCTATGAGTTTGCCTTTTACTGCACTCTATCAAGGAACTTCTCCTTCACTCGATTGTGAGGCAGAGAATAAAATGTTTATTTTGAGTGTCTGGCTGGTGCTAGCTGTAACTCCTAGAGGGTGATAATCATCGATGACCGCTTCTGGTCTCAGCAGCAGGCTTTTAAGCGATACGCTTCCGGCCGGTACTCACTTCGACTTCATTGGCGAGGGCCCACCGCTCAAACGCAGGTAGTCATCAGCTTTCTACTCGCCGATGACTTCAAAAGAACTCAAGAACACCACAATGGTCGTTCAGATATAACGTCCGCGTAGTAGAAAAATAATTACAACCGAAATATTTCTTTACTACTTAACGGAGACCTAATTTACAAATAAGCATTAGAAAACTACATCAGCCAACAATCGAGCACAATCGAGCTACGGAATTTCGTCTACTGTTCAATGTCGGACTGGTATTCTGATCATTGGAAAATGTCGTGGTCGTAGTGGCTGCTCTCTGCCAGCATCATGTTTCATGCTCCATGCGCTCTCTAATTCAAGAACATCGGGCAGCGTTTTAAGTGTCGAACGTTTTTCCTGACAAGCTCCCTCTTCAGCGGCGCAGCGTATCTAGTTCGAGTGCTTGCGAGTCACACTTCCTTCATCTTCTACCTTATAGTTGACGGCGCCAAGGTGATTCATTACGGCCTTCCCCAAACGAGTTTTAAGCGCCTTCTATGTTTGCACGTAGGCGCTGGTCATGTCTAAAGCGATACTCTGACAGGATTCTTAGCGCTATGAACGAATGCTTTATTTCTGACAAGGGGATCAGAATATAACATTTGGCTGCAACAACTCCGACTTTTTTCACCTATGTTGTCATGGTTTTTTATTCAACTGAAAGTCAACATGAATTCCTTCCTGACTCCCTGTTGTGACAGAATCATTTACTTCATATTTTCTTCACGATGAGAGGTCAGGAAACTCTGCACCGAGTCTAAAGAGTTTTTCTCAGAGTCCGGGACTGTCATGTGCACTCAGCTACTTCCTGCGTCGCGAGCGCTATGCACTATGCAAGCGCAGTCTTTCAAAACAGTCTTGCTCTTTTGTTATTTAAAGTATCAAGGTTTCTTTTAACAATTAACAGCGCCCAAGTAGTGCGAAAATTGCATTTATACTAGTATTTGTTGTACGTGTAAGGCTTTTTAGGAAAACGTTCAGGTTAGCTGATTTTTCACTTTTTCAGACTCAAATAAATAGCATAGAGGAAAAGTAATGGCCTTGGCAAAAAGATTTTGCTTCTCCTACTTTGTACCTGAGATGATGCACTATTCATGAAAGATGTGGATCGCAAATCTCTGAAAAAGGTTTTCTAAAGTACTGATTGCCGTTTGAAAGACAATGTGACCACAAGCTCCCCAGCTGGTATTCGTACCCATATTAATATTCATTGTGCCAACTACATTTGACAGCATAGGCGGCGAAAAGATATGGCGCACAATTCTTGACATGTGATAAAAAATGAAAAGAGATCCAAACATAAAGAATCGGTCTTCATCCATTCTACACGACGACATATCAGTAATTGCTTGCGCACAGCGATCCTTAGTGTTTTGAATACAATAGCCACTAACCAACATTTCAACGAAGTGATTTTCTAATAATGTAGTTGTAAATGGGTTTACAATAATAACTAGAAACTCGGTTTTGTATATTTGCGAAAAGAGTCTGGAATGCTCGTGAGTTTCTGCCTGTGTGAAGCTCGCTGTGCAAACTATTTCATAAAGCTACGCTTCTTTCAAGAAACAAATTTTTGCTATGAGTCTTATCTGGTTTGCCGGGTCTAATCCGATATGAATGTTTTCCAATAATACCATTCCTGAAAATTTCAAACATTTCGGAGATTCTTTGGTTGATCTCGTTTATAGTCCACTTGTACATTGCGGCAAGGTCCGTAATTTTCTTCTCAATTCTAATGAATTGGTGTTAAGTTGAGATAGACCTTGCTCGTTCGAGGTATGCTCGTTCGATAAGTGGAACATTGCGAGACTTTTCAATTTCTGTAACTAGACTACTTTTTGTGGCGACCAAATCGATAGCTGTTTTCTATCAATAGTCTCACATAAGGTTGAAAAACATGGAAACTTCTTACTTGCAACCATCTTAAGATAAAGCTTGAACATATAGACACCTTTCTTGAAAATTCGTGTATATGGTTGCTGAAATCGAGTCCACTGGAGTTAACAATTCCTAAGTCACGTATCTAATGCAATTGGTGCAAGATAACGCAACCCACCTCCATTGAAAACGAGATGTTCGGATAGTGCGAGACTAGTCACGCGACAGCAGTGTTATGAATTGCAATATCTAATGACCATTAGTTTGAACAATTCTCAACAGCATTTAATCTTCTTGAGATCTCCAACAAACATTAACCGTAAACATTTTGCTATCATCAGCATAAAAGCTGCGAATACATTCAGAATGAAATGAGGGTGAATCACGATGTAAATAAAAAACGTGGGAGGACACAAATATGTTTCTTTGGGGAACACCACTACAACTACTACGGATTGAACACAACTCACGGAGAAAATCTTAGAAAGCTCAGTAGATGTCCTTTATTACCGTATGCAAGAACTTCCTAATCAATAACCGGACGAATATTAGACCGAAGGCTTTAGCATAATCTTCATGACACATTAAAACGTAGTTACCCTTTTTTCTTTTGTCATAGCGGTACTAATTAGAGCGGTTGTTGTTGACCTCTGTCATAGGAATCCATGTGGCCCTTTTCAAACGAGGTGATTGTCGCTGAAAGTTAACGCAGTAGACTTCGTCCAAGCAACTACGAGAGACATCCTTGCATTTGACATGAGAAACGCCGATTACAGTTTTGCTGAAACCAGGTTGAGTGAGTGAGTGTCTCTTCTATCAAATGTGCAGGCTATATTCTCTTTTTTGCCCAACTACAGATACTTGTTTTCTGATCACAGGGCAAGAATGTGGCATTTCTTTGCGTAAAATAACTATATTGCAAAGAATATGCTATGGTTTTTGTAAGTATTGTCAAATCCTATGTCTAGATTCAAGCACTTGGATAGGGTTCCTCACTCCTAAAAAGTTCGCAACTGTTCCTTCATTCATTTCGATTTTTAAGATGCCGGCAGAATTTCTTAGGTTCTCTGCTAGTCACCGACACTGTATGTATGCATTTTCCCATGAGGTTCTCTATAGTGTGACGCAGTCACTAAATTTCGTTTGAATTGTTTCAAGACGATTGGTTTACCAGTTATATTTTGGAAGACGTGCCCTAGTGTTTTACACATAACCTACATCGTCTTCACGACGGGGCTGAAAGAATAGTGCACAGTGTCTGATGAGTTTTTCTTGGAGTTTGTGTTTGTCAGCGCATTTATGTAGCTGCTTCCAAGCCCGCCAATACCATGGAACAAAGCGTCTTTCAACAAACAGTTTTTCTTTTTTTATGCTAATGAAATAACGATATATTCGGTAGCAATTAGCACTGGTAAACAACATGCAGAGAGATATTTAGTTTTTGTTCTAGCACATGCTATGCACACCTTCTACTTCCAACTACCATGGATTATTAACGAGACTGAGTACAACTGCAGTTCGAGAACATACGAAGAGTGGAAAACCCGTGGATCATTCAATCTCAAGCAAGGCGTCTACTTTACGAGCACTGGACTAATCTATGTGGTAAGCAATGACACAGGAAGTTATACAATAAATATTTGTTATGCTATGTTTTCTGTGCAGCATGGTTTCTTTTAGTGTTTTATCTTGCCCATATGAAGAAAAGAGAGTTTTTAAGTAAATACTGTTTGAGATAAGATGTAGTTGACAATGATTGAACATTCCAGATGTAAAGGAGTGGTATTAGGACGATTTAGGGCAATTATAGGTAGATTTTGCGACTAGAAACCGTACTCAGTGGCGCATCGGATAATAGCATTAAAATTTACGAAGTGGTCAATGGAACCTGACGAGTTTCATAATAAAAGGTCACACTTATCACTCCTGCTTTTTGTATGTCTTCTTGTTTACACACGAATTCCGTAAACGGCAATATTTCAGGTTGTAGGTTGTCTTGCAGAATAAGCACAGGAGGCTGTTTAAAAGAATGAAGGTCGATTCACGTTTAATTTGACGTTATATGCCGACGATAGTTAACGTTTCTTTGGTGAGAGCTACAGCCTCCTTGGCATGCCGTTGGTGAGAATCAAAGCATTTTCCGCAATATAGCCGTGGGCCAAAGGGCCTGTTCCTATATCGGCGACCATAGCAACAGCGACAAGAGCAGCAAGAGCGACAAGAGCGACTGGAGATACTGAAGCGAATGGAGCGACGAACGAGCACGTGATTTTTTACGTACACGACACTACGTCCATCGCTCCAGTCGCTCAAGTGGCTCAAGGGGGTGGGGAGACATGGTCAAATAAAATGCCTTTCGCAACATCGCCCTGAAAGAATAGCTAAGCGAAAGGTCAAGATATGAGCCGTACAAAGTTGTATTATATACCTTACTTTTCGGGTTCTTCCGCAGTTATTTAATCAAATGTCTAACTAAATAATATTTCCAGACTGTTTACATCTTCTCGATGATAGGGATGTTTCGTGGTAAATTGCTGCACATACCTTGTTACCGCTTAATGTTTTTTAATGGCTTTCTTGATATGATGGATATCATTGCTGGATCGTTTGTCGTTTCGTATCTTCATTTTGTGAGAGACCCTTTTACTTTAATTTCACAATCCTTTGAATAGGCAGTTGAATGTATTGTTTTAGACAGGAGGAATGTTCTGCACTGATCAGGCTCTCGACATTTTCCTTGGACACTCTGTATGGAGTGAGTTTTGTGTAAGAACACCAACGAAATAAGTCCTTTCTCGCACTTTCTTCACGATGTCTTCTCCTCAGGCATATGGATGTCATCGTCAGTCACCTGCATTTCTCTTGCAGTCAATCGAGTGGTAGAAATGATTCCATCGATGAATAAGTATCGCTTTTTTTTCGAAGGTGCACTATTGCTGAAAATCCTTTCCAACATAGAATCCTAATTCGAGCGATTTAGGAAGAAATGTGTACATTTGGATGGTCACGAGCGTTGCAGTATTGGTTATTCGACCATTTATTACTCGACCAATGCTTTATAACAGCGCTGTGTCTGCATTCATGTTTGCACCCGTCACATCTGATAACATAGAATGGGTGTGTTAATTCCTCTGTGAGAGAATTGGAAATTTGGACAACTATAGTACTTGAATGAAGAACTGTTGGTGATGAATAAGAAAATGCAGGGTTATTTCACCTGGACAAATCGTCAGCTCTTTCGGTTTTGAAAATTCGGCGCTATGGTAGTTGGGAGGGAGGGGTCACTATAGCATGCCGCGGCAGGTATCGGCGAGTACAGTACCGGACGGGTCTTTTGGACAGACGTCGCAAAAACCGCGATTTTGCGGTTTTTGTGCCTTCTTGATATAACTCGCCTAAAATTCATTCATGTTAAAAACCAAGAGTATATTTTTTGCTCAGGAGGACAAATCGAACGTATTAACCCTTCCTTAAAATACCTCAAATTAAAGGAATTGTGAACACCCAACGGTTTTCGACGGCTTGCTACCGACAACTCGTCCGCGACCGCCCTTCGCAATGGAGCGCAAGTTTTCAATTTCGTCCATTTTCATGTTTCCATATAAAAGTTGTATACCAGTATACCACACTTTTGAATAGACGCGGCCAGTACTGTAGCTACGTACAGCGAATGTAGATGTAGTCCTATCTCCTCGGTTCGATTACAGATCCGTGATTTCATTTGGCTCCATTTTGGGCAGGGAGGAAACTCCAGGATGTAGGTAATTTTAACGCGGGTGTATCACTTGAGTCACACCCTAGAGCCGTCTTCCGTGCCCAAATCTGTGCTCTCCTCCGCGTCAGCACAGAACAGAGCTATAGCATTGTTTGTTTGTCTTCTTCACTATCAGTGTGTCATAGTCTCTTTTTTCGTGTTAGGGACACTTTTTATAAGGTGGCCCTCCTAACTACGATAGCGCCGAAATTTGCTTAGGTCTAGTATCACAGGAACCTAACGTTAACAATTTTTCCATCTACAATTCATTATGAGGGATATAGAAGATAGTCAAGGTTGCTCACGTCAGATGTTAAAAGCATAAAAACATAAATGTTCATGATTCAGGAAATCGAGCACTACACATCTTTGCTTTACCCTATTCACAATATTCTATTTGCAGTTGTTTTAGTTTTGCTTTATTCTATGCTATGCCTTTACGTAATCAAAATAAGAGGTTTTGCAAATGGAAAAATTGACAAGACTCAACTGCAGGTAGGATTGCTATGAAGAGGCTACTTTAAGCAAGGAATTTAACATTAACCATATGTGCTCCAATATGCACAGTCTGATAAAAAAGAGGCTGCCCCTTCCTTGATCAATGTAGCTTACTTGTCAACGATACCATAGCAAGCCAACATCTGTCGCACTACATAGCTTTATCTTTTAGCTTTTTCTTCAATCGCTTGTTATATGCTCAAGCACGGCAATCGCTTCTACAGTCTATGTTGCAGTGGAGTTTCTTCCAGTTCCTAAAGCAATGGTTACGTACTGCAATGCAATGTGGCAACTCAGTCATGGTTTCTTTTATACAAAATTCCATAAGGCTCACACTTTTTTGAAGTGATTAATATTATTTACACGAGTGGTATTACTTAATTTAAATAGTACTATCGTTTGTATTGTCACTTTTTTTACAAGATATTGCCATATATCGGGTAGATTTTGGAAAGTTCCATGAAAATTCTTTTCTTTGAAGCAAAATAAATAAATAACGCATTTTTGGGCTGCGCTCGTTCTACTATAACTTTTTTAAATAGTTGAATGGTTAGAGAACTCTGTTGGCGCCATCTCCAGTAAATGCGCTGGGTTATGATTAGAGAACTCTGTTAGCGCAATCTCCAGTAAATGCGCTGGGTTATGACTAGAGAACTCTGTTGGCGCCATCTCCAGTAAATGCGCTGGGTTATGAAAACATCAGAACATGTGTCCCCATGCTTTAGTGCTTTTCTAAGCTTCCCTTGCAATGTGTTCTATGGACCAGCGTTGTCGTGGACGAAAACACCTTGCCCTGTTTTCCACGTAGAACCGCAGCGACGTGATCCGGTTGGCCGCAATAACATTTTCGGCAGTAACATTAGAGCTCATTGGAAGTAACTCTTAGTGAATTATTCCATGCAGTTTTTCAAAGTATTGAGCATTGCCTTCTGAGTGTGGAGTTTCGGCTCGTTAGTATCTCAGATTCTCCACGTTCGAGCCACCGGCGTCCCCCTGATTTGCGCAAACGAAGCACTGAGAAGGATGCACTGAGTGACTAAACTCTTGTTGAACCTAAAGCGGTAGCTACTAGTGCTGTTAGCAACCATAACATAAGAATGTTTGGTTCTACTCAAAGCCTTAGCGTCAGATGAGCCTCAAACCAACGTGCGATGCTATACAAGCTATTAAGCCATTACATCACTCGCGCTTTCATGCTGACTTCTCCATCGGCTGGTACTAGCAGATCGTTGTATGGAACAAATATGCACTCAGATTTTCTTTCCATTATCCCAAAAAATGAATTTCTGGAGCATTTTTGAAGGGGTTTACTAAAATCATCCTTTACTGTTACCTATCTCATACCTTTTATATTACGTTTGTCACCAATGATCAGCCATTGATTGGAAGGTTATTTGGACTTGGAGGTGATGTTAATAAAGTATTTCCTAGTACATATAAATATATTTTAGGAATACATGGTGTGGTATACATGGTTGTGAACGAAAAGATTCGTCGGGAGGTTTTAAAGGTGCTTCGTCTTAAAAGAAGGCCAGCAGTAGTTAGTACAACAACCGGCACTGCGATATCTACGCTATGTAAAGGTAGGTGAAGGAAAGGCAGATTGGTTTCATCAGACACGCTTTCTCCAACTAATCGTGCGATCTTACGATTAGTTGGAGAAAGCATCAGATGAAACCAATCTACATTACTTTTCGTGAGGCAAAATGAAAGATGAAAGTGGAACTTAATGAAGCATTTTCAGAACAAACAAAACACGTGCTTATACGGACGAGATATCTGGCTGAATTTTTCAGAGATCGCTCATTGTTGATGTTATAGCTGGAATTGGTGTAAAATGGACATCGAAAATAGTTGATCTGAAGTGAAATACATTATCGTATATTCTATCGAAATAAATTTGGAGACTATATATTTAGCTTGCGAATAATGATTAATAAGTTAGAACTGTATTTGAGCTCCAGAAAAGCCCTTCAAGAATTTAGTCAAAGATGTCGTTTCCAAAGTACAACATTCGAAAATAGACCACCAGTTGACAAAACGCTAACAAGTCAGCATTCAATCTGTTGTGTTACAGGGTGAGTTACAACTGGCTGATGCTTCATCTACGTTATGTTTACATCGGGTGACTGGTTCCGTTCGCACATTATGATTATACAATGAACGGACGACGGAATGATACATTGACAGCTCATGCTCGGGCAGAGAAGCCAAGTGAAAGAAAACCATTTAGAAAAAATGATCGTAACCTCAACCTAGAAAGGGGAAATCAAAGCGCTGTAAGGATGGCAGCAAAGTCTTTCGGGTGCCGCGGACCCGCAGTGACAACGGCGGGTGGTGCGACGCAGCGAGGGTAACTGTACGCAATTCTGCGTACCTTTGCCGGCAGGAACGAAAGGAGGACTAGGATGAACTCCATGCTAGGATGAACCTCAAACTGGGATGGAAACCGGCCGGCAAGGATCTGCCGGAGTCAGATAACAAGAAGGTAAGTTATATCCCAAATGTTAATCGTCTGTGGTTATTGCTTTAATGTCCACGTGTATCTTTTTTACGTTTCCAAAAATGAGTTCCAAGCGGTGTACCCGGATTACGTTCTAAACTGATATTCCAAAGAGCTCAGGTCCATGTTTTTCTACTAACCAGAAATAGCGGAAACGAATGTCAATTCAAGTAGAAAAATATGTTTCGCATTTTGCCAAGTCCTTGAGGCCTGATGGTAAGAGGCCCTCAAATTTGCAAGCACTCACACAATCAACGCTTGACATGTGAACGCGTGCCATGAATACAGGAGATATGAACTGATGCTGTGACCAATAGCTGTAGGATTCTATCGACAACAGCGAGTTCCACTCACTAGAATCGATGAAGTGACGCAGGATCACTTCATCGTAGACACTGGGAGATAAAACCACAGGACCGTTTAGCTCTAGGTTTACTCTTGTATGGTTTCCCATTGCTTCTTTTGCATTGAATGCACATGAAAGTCTTTCACAATATTGAAGCTTAAGCTGTCCTTCGTCCCTTCATATCTCTTGTAGTATGCACAGGAGATAGAAAGGAAAACACGGAGAGACGAACCAAATTAAAGCAACAATGATAGTGGGGACGACACCCCAAAGAAACCCCCTCTTCCAAGCCTCGAATCCGATCACGTCCTCCGGCGTGTCTCACCCACAGCTCCTTGCATTGCGGTGAGAACCGCCGTGAACTACGGCAGCCCTCGGGGACCTTTGCGGCCGGCGGCTCCGCGACGGCTCCTCCACGCCGCGGCTTCCACCACAGCCGCGGCGTGAAGGAGCCGCAGTGGCAGCGTGAGTCCCCACTAGGCGGGAGCGATATGGACGAGAGGTTTCCTCCAAGAGGTTCCGCGAGACTATGTAGAGGCCCTAAGGCTTCATCATCAGGATTCCGGATTAGAGACATTCCAGCTTTCAAGCCGGAACCCCAACATCCTACTAAACATTACCGTTAATTCACCGAGGAGGGCCAATTACACGTCGATTGCAGGAGGACTTTCATGAAAACGCTCATTACTAGGGTATCTAATGGTAAGAGAAAGACCATGTTATAACCAATTCATTTTTTTCGCTATATATAATGTATGTATATACACGGAATCAGTTCACCATCCGGAATACCAGTTTTGGATAAGGGTTCAGGGAGAAGTCGGGTTTAGAGAGAGTTGAGCTGAATATGGATAAAGGAAGGAAAGAAAAGAGATAGAAATATAAGACGTAAGCGGAGTGGCGACAGGTGACTTTACTTTAGCGGTGGCGATCCTCGAACCTCCTGGTGTCTTATCAGTTTGTTTTATACAGTAAAAGCATGGCTTAAAGTTGTCCGGAAGCTTCTCTCTTAATTCCCTTGATTTTTCCTGGGATTCGCGGCCAACTGTTCTGAGCATATGTCTTACAAACCGTTCTTCGGCCTTTTCATTTGGAGCAGCTTCCTGCATAAACTTTTGATTACAGTTATTTGGAATGAGTGGAGTGCAGCTCCGGCGGAGAGTCGTAGGATACACCGCCCTCAGAAGGGCGCGGGGCGAGAGGCGCACCGAGGACAAGATGTCCGGGTTCCTGTCTTCAAATGAAGTCATCACATTTCTAATCACTTCCCTTGGCCCTGCAGCTCTATCCTGAACTGGTTTCGATCTGGAGACAAGAATCAGAATCTTATTCACCATATTTGGAGGAAAATAGTTTTCAGCTGCAGCGCCAAGGCTTTCTTCAGGTCTCCCACATTGCTCAGTACAAAAGCGTCGTCCGCATTTTCCGACAAGTACAGCAACATCTTAGCGAGATATGTCATGACAACAACGCTACCATCCATTAGAAAGTCCTTCAACACAAGGAAAATTGTCTTGTGCTTGAAGAGAGGACGGTGGCCAGTTTTGCGCACAATTACGGACAAGCCTTTAATGTAGAACTCCTGACCGGAATCCCCCATAGTCTCTAGTTGAGGCGCAAATTGAAAGAATCTGGAGAGAAGAGCGACGATCTCCTTTCTTCAACTGCCTCCATAACCGAACCGACTGGAAAATGACTTCAGAGTTCTCCGAGATGCGCTTCCCTATCGTCTCCTATCAGCTGTTGGGTTTTTCGACGACGTCGCGCCAATTAACTACAGTTTCGTGCGCATCAAACTTGTCCAAATAGGGCTGTGCAGGCAGGGCAGGAAGTGGGCGGCGAGCAGCACGGTGTACCGAACGACTGCCCCCGGCTGTCCCCTGGTGTCCTTTCAATGTCCTTACAACGCCATATCCTTGGTCTAAGGAACGCATTGTTCTTTCTTGAATCTGAAATGGCCAGCAAAGTAGTGGTCGTGTAGGGTCACACGCAAGTGCAACTTAATCGATTTTAATAAAACTGATTTAAGTACAGTATATTTTTCTTTTTTTCTAAATTCTGAAGAATAGCGAGACGAGTTGAAGCATCTCATGTCGGTTGTCAGGTCAAATCTGTTTTGTGCTCATCTTTGTCTCCTACTTATATTGCATAAATGGACCCTTTACCCAGAATGCGAACGCTACGACATAATTGACGCATTCGACTAAATCATCATATCTGCGATTTATTTGAAAATAACGTCTCCACAGTATGAGTTTATCTATCGTTACGTCACGGGAGTACAAAACGCTTAAGAAAAACAAATGCACGTATATTATGTACAATACGAAGCGCACGACGCTCTCACCGGATTCTTTTAAAAAAAACAGGCGAAAAGTTAGGCATTACCTCTAGGAGTAGAGTAGCAGCGTGGTGTTACACTGGCTTAAAAGGGTGGACTTTACCGATCACATTCAAGATGAGATAATGTTCTGTGCGTCTTCTGGGTTGGACTTTCCTTTAGAGAGAGAGCAGCTACCTCAGCCCTTAACGCTGATATATCAGAGATCAGCGTCATGCAAGCAGGGAGGTGGAAAACCACTGGTCGTTCCTGCGCTACATTAACTTGTTACGTTACATTAACTTGTTTTTACCTCTTCCCAACCCTCAAGGCCTCTAACCTTATTTTCGTTAAACTATTCCTTCATCAGAACGTACCCCATGTTTTTTCTCGTTGATCTCTACACTGTTTGCACGATGAACTTATAAACAGACGCGCATTGTCCCAATACTGGCATTGTCACCCTTATTGACTGTTCATTCTGCACATAGAAATGTATTCATTCGATTTTTTGCTTTCCTAAAACAAGACTCGAGGAAGTCTGTACAGTAGCTACATTATAGGCGCGCCGTGAAGTGTAAAATTGTAGCGTTGCGTTATATTGGCTCGTAACGATAGAATTTCACAAGCACTTCCAAGGTGAACTGAATGCTGCGTGTATTTCACTGGCTCTCAATTGGACACGTTCTTACCAGAAGAGTTGTAGGCCATCGATTTCAAAACTGAAGGTCCCACACTTCTAATCACATAGTCGATGAATTGCGGAACCCTGTTTCCAGAGTCGTGTTTGGTGATTCCCAACTGTAAAATAAAATCTGTCTAGGTCGGGAAAGATTTAGCGATTGTTTAAGGGGTCGGCATTCAGTTGGGAGATGTGATTTTCTGAAGAATAAAAAATAGTTTAAGCCCCATACTTCTAAGAAGTATTCGTCGAATTTAGAAGTTTGAAGCCTTTTTAAACCTAAGAACTTTACGGGATATTCATAGAGCAATGTTTGCAGTTTTTTTTAATCATGAAACAAATGTTTATCTCCGGCACGCTGTAGAATGTGGAAATAGCTATGAAATTATACTCAAGCATTTTTAGACAACATCCGTCTTCGAAATGTTTTTTTGTAATCCAGAACCGAGCAATCCAGAACCGAGCTTGGATTTTGACGCAGAACGTCTGTTTTTAATATTGCGTGAAAAAATTACGAGCTGCTCTTCTTAAAGGAGTTATTTCACTATCGTTTATCCATTTGTGATGAAAAAACTTCTAAGTGCTTAGAAAAAGTACTCCGATATGTCTCGTTGAACTCTTTGTCATTCTGATACCACCAATGCCACAATTCGCTGCGGTCCTGTCCTACAAGAGTCAGAATTACAATAAACTGATTTAAAAAGTTGTGTGGTGACATTAAAGGAGCAAGTTCTCAGTTGTTGTTCAATTATCCACTATGCTCTCAAGAATAATGGTAGCCTAAATTTCGGTGATTGAAATATAGCAATCGCGATTAAAACTCTTCAAGGAGCAACGAAAGGTTTAGAATTTCTATGCTCCTTCAATGTTGAACGGCTTTCAAGTTGTACATTTGCAAACTGTTAGGCAACGTAGCTGTTAAGCGATCTCTGTCAACACCTGCAAGAAACTACAAATCTTCACAGCTGCGACGAAAACGCTGCTCTATCGCTGACATATCGTATTCAAAGCCATTTGTTTACGTGTTTCCTACTGAAAAAACCACTACGTGTTTCCTAGTGAAAAAACTGGCTTACAAATGGAGTGCAAAAACCGGAGTAAGGGTGCATTCGTGCTTCTAGCACACAGGATGTTCTTGGGATATTCAATCACGGGCCACAGTTCTGGAGCTGAATTCTGTTTAACGGAGCCTATTGTGCCTAATCCTTTGGAGTAGAATCCTGTGTCCTGCAAATATTTATAGCTTCCTTCATGTGTTTTTAGTTTGCTTCATGGGCCAAACATTAAAGGAATAGCACAATTGAATCTTTAGACTGAGCATGAAGTTCAGCATTGAATGCAACGAGATTCTATTCCAGAGATTTGCAAAAGCTGCTTTAACGGGAGTAAGTTTTTCCCTTTATCCGTAGCGGATTGAAAATAATTTCTGGCTTTTTGACTGAAAACAATCTTTTTTGTTTTAATTTTGAATGATAAATTTGGGAACAGATGAAGCTTAGGCCAAAACTGCATGTGCAGGCAAACAGTTTTTATTCCACAAACATTTATCGACTCGTATGCGATGTTAGAAATGTAAAATCTGTGAATTTCTTACAATTTAACATTACCAACTAAAACTGTTTGAATTTGCTGTCTTGAAAACGTATATACCAGCAACATCTTGTCAAAATGTATACAGTTATCAATAACCGTAGTAGCATGCCGCCGCCCGCCCCTGTCCTCGATTACGGTAGCTTGGCGGATTGTTGAGCCGGCCTTGGACGAGGTGTAACGGATGAGCAGAGCAGAGTATGCGCCGCGGAGCTGGCTTTCTGTCGTAGGGTTGTGGTTGAGGACTTTGTTCATTTTTTGCCCTTTTTTCTTCGGTCTTCTAGTTTTCGTATTTTGCTCCTTTGCTATAGAACGCTGAGTGAGTCCTGGTTTCCTTATAATACTTTTTCACAAAGACATTAAAGTCACATCCACGCTCTAGTAAGCTAACAAACTATAAAACAAGCAAAAGGAAGCATATAGAAAAAGTTTAAAAGAGGACATGGCTTGAGCGAGACCACTCAGGCTGACGTAAACTAAGGAAGTATGGAAAAGGAAAAAACTTGATGTCTTGTCCCTTTTCCCGTTTGGACCTTTTAATCTCAGAAATATCATCGTAAGACATCCGCTACACGGCAGCAGTACGCGGTCGTCTCATTTCGTCGTGAAATCTGGCCCGAGGAGGACGCGGCTCCCGGTCAGCCTACGGTAATTGAGCGCTTCGTTCCGCTTTCTGCAGTAGTGGGAACACCTAACGTAGCGCACCCATAAGTAACAAAGTAAACTAGGATTCACACTAACAGATTACTTGATATAAAACCAGTCTTCGCTAGTCAAACGATGACTGGCTGGCAAATTCGGGCTATAGGAGTACGGCAGTTAACTGCACTCACTTTTTATTCACTAACTTAGATTAGCATGTTTTAGTTAGTTGCGGCCTGAAAGCGTAAATGCAAAACAAGGCATCTCCCCTGATAATAACGCCTCTTTAATTGTTACAGTATTTATTAAAGCTTTCAGAATCTGGTAATTTTTGCAGTATACAAATAAACGAAGTGAATAACTAGAAATTACAATTCCAGTGTGTTATAGAATTTCTTCTTCCTTCTTCTCTTTCATAGCGTTTGTCACGTTTATAGGCCGGTCAGTTCTTCTACTCCGCCGAAATGCCATCCGATGGTCGTACTTTAGGCCTCTGTTATACTCCCGCGGGAGCATCCGCGGAACGTCCACGGACCAATGGTGCACGGCGGAGGCGGGCGTGGCGAGGCGCGGCGAGTGGCCCGGCGCGAGGTCCCGACGCGATTTCCGCCCATCCGCGGATGCTCCCGCGGGAGTATAACAGATGCCTTGCTCTTATAAGGGAGGTAACTCACCGCAGCAATTTTAAAAGTGACCTATTGGCGGTTGTAGGTGATAGTATGAGAAGCATTGTAGTGGTTTTCAAATATCCTCCAGACATCTGGGGCACTACTGTTCAAGATACGCTTTACACCGACAAAAGAGAGAGCAAGCCGGAAGTGCAGAATCCACTCCCCTGTATTCGAACCCTCGACCCCTTTCCTGCAAGTCCGCCTCATATCCTCTATCCAGTCGCTGCCACACTGCTGGTGAGCGGTGCACGTTCCACTTCCGTTACTGTACCGCTAACAAGCAAATTGTGTGATCGTTGTAATTCCGCTACTGCTCTATTCCCAAACCTTGTGCATGTTAGATTCTAACCACGACATGACAGTTTCAGTCATCGGTTTTGCTTTTTCGGCCGGCACTGAAGGGATACGGTTTTTTGCAATTTTTGACCTACCCTTTTGTCCGCAGGGAATTTGAAAACAACTACGATGTTTTTCAGACAATCCTCTACAACACTCAATAGGTCACTTTTAAAATTGCCGCGGTGAGTTCGTTGACCTCCCTTGTTAGGGCAACCGTTCCCCTTAATACGCTAGTCGGGATCGCCGTTGTTGTAAGATGTACCATATGACCTCATGCGGTACACGATTAAATGCTTTCTCTATTTCGACAAAAGCTAGGTAAAGCAACTTCTGTTCCTCGCGCGCTCCCTTTACCAGAAGCTTTATATATGGCTTCGAAGGTGCCAAGTGGCTTGGCACCACACTAGCTGGTTTTTCCGCTAAAGATTTCAGTAGAACTAATCATTAACATTTTGGAAACGTGCACTCTTCTTGCAGAATGATTAACCATAATAATTTGCTTTCATTTTACAGCCAGCAATGCATAACCTCTATCTGAACGTTCCATGGATTCTCGATGAGAAAGACTACAACTGTAGTTCGCGAACACTTGCAGAGTGGCAAGCTCGCGGTTCAGTCAATCTAAAGCAAGGCCTCTACTTTGCTACAACTGGTTCAATTTATGTGGTAAGCTTTACACCATTTCAATCTGCTTTCTTTCGTAAACCTTAGTTACTGCTCTTCGCAGCAGTGACTCTCAGTCGTTCTGCGTAAAGTTTATTTGAAGCAAATTTTCAACAAACGGTTACTCAACAATGAACACTAACACTAAATTGCTCTGCACAGCACATAGCTGAAGTAACGGCAACAGCCCTGACTTCAACGAACTTAAATTTGTAGTAAAATTTGTTTTCCAGCAAAATGGCATTACAACAAAAGAAAAATGAGAAATTTTAAAAAAGAGGTTTTGTCGGATTTGACTTCAAGAAGTCATCTAGAGGCGACCTCACTGAATGGTACCCTACCCCAGAGAAAGTGGTCGATCGACGGAAACAGGTGGTAGTCAGACGGCGCAATTGTTGGGTAACTGATGGTAGGACGGTTGATTGATCTTGGCGCAGCCTAATTCTTCGAATTTTTCAGCGTATATATGTAATACCATATAGGGTCAGATGTCGTCCAGGCAGAAAAAAATTCCGCTCGTTCAGACTTCCTTCATTTGATCGAGTTGTTTTCAGTAGTGGGCTACGGTGCTGGTTTCACTAGGTTGAAGAGTGACATCGTCGACTTCGTGAAAGTAAGACTCTGCTGCGGTGGTTAGAAAATTGTAGTGAATCACGCCAAGCACCGATCACCACACTGTTACCACTCAAGTCGTGGTGTCCACTTTTCGACCTTTTTCTCCTTTCCGAGACGCTTCAATCTATCTGTTATAGCAGTCTTACTGGCTCAAAAATCTTCTGCAATCTCGCGGATCTCACGATGGATCGTCTTCCACAAACGCCTTCAAATCATGGTTTGCTGTAGGTTTGCCGCTTCGGGAAGCATCTTCAAGTTTGAAATCTCCAGAAGAAAATTTTTCGATCCACCATTGCATGGTCCTATCTCCAGCACTATTCGGGCTCCTCACATGGTTGATTTATTGAGCGCTTTCGACGGCGGATTGGGAGTTTGAAATCAAAATAAAATATCGTTTGGATTTGTTCTTTCGACATACCTCAATAATTCTCCGAAGGAGCGCAACTATTATGCGTAAGTGAAACACAAATAATTTCATCACATACAGCGAAAAATTCCGTATTACACGTTATATAAAAATGTAACAAAAAGTTGGATGTTGGTTCAGCAATGTAGGAACACAAAGCCGGCTGCATAAAAACAGCCGGAACTTTCCGGCCCAAAGGTAAACGAGATAACACAAATTTTTGAATTTCTTAAAGGCGTCGTTTTTTCAAACTTCCTAGAGATGCCGAGCTTTTTACTCACAATGTAAAAGTGGACCGGCAAAGAGAGTGTCATGATAGCGAAAGGAGAAAAATTAGAAAAATTATAATCTCAAATAGACCAAGAAGAGTCGATGCGTCCCAGTAACTCAGATCATACCATTTAAAATTACCACTATTGACCCTATTCTCCCTAAAGCTGGGAACATGACACGCGATCCTTCAAAAAGACAACGCACTGCGAAAGCCCAAAAACCCACAGTTGTTTGGAAAAAACCGCGACTATGCGACGTTAAGACAAATCGCCGTCACTGAGGAGTATTTTCCAAAATTGGTAAATAAATTACTTTTTAGATTGTCTACACACTCTCTTTGATAGGAATGTTTCGTGCAAAGCTACTGCATATTCCTTGTTATCGTTTGATGTTCTTTAATGGATTTCTCGATATGATGGATATTATAGCAGGATCGCATATTATATCGTATTTCCACTTTGTGAGCAAATCTTCGACTCTATTTAATATAATTATACAGCATCTCATATGAAAGGGTAGATTTTAGACAGGTGGAGTATTTTGCACAGATGTAGCGCTCGACGTTTTTCTCGGACACTTTGCATGGAGTGAGTTTTTTGTTAAGTCAATAGCAATGACATGGTATTCATTGTTTTTGTATTTCCAATCATATTTTTTAGGTATTTGGATGGCTGCATCAGTCATTTGTGTTGCACTTGCAATTAATAGAATTGTAGAAATGATTCCATCAATGAACAAGTATCGATTTCTTTTCAAAGGTAGTGTTGCAAAAATTTTCTTACATCGATTATATCACAATGCTGGCTTTTTTAATTAAGGTAAGAATGTGTATATTTGGATGGTCTCGAGCCTTGTTGTGTTTACTGTTCGACTATTTGTTACACGACCGATGCTCTACAACAGCCATGCAGCTGCGCTTCTATTTGCACCCGTCATTGTTGATGATCTAGACTGGGTATATCAAATTATTTCTACTATCAATCTTATTTTTAAAAACTTTTTCATGGAATTCGAATGCCACAGATGTTCGAACTGTTTTTTGGAGTAGGCTTCCGCCATGTTAGGTGTAGGAAAGTGCTTGATTCTATTGAGATCAGCTCTTAACGCGTAGTATCATCGAGCTATATGATGTCCTTGAGAACATGCTGGTCATGACGACTGGGGTATGGAATGTCCAGCATAGCAAATATACCTTATCAATATAAATGATATACCACCCTGTCTATTAAATTTCTTAACGTGTGGGTGGGTGCAATGAAGAAATTCCCACACAAAAATTCATCAACTTCTAAGCCTCGTAGCTTTGCTCTGGCTGTTATATTTTAAAGAAATGTTAGAATTGTACGCTATTTACCGAGACTGTTCAACAAAAAGGCAATATCTACACCTTAAATGATCTGTTTGTTTTGTTTGCGTTAAGGATAAATAGGAGAACGCATGAATCTATGCATCCTCCATCAGGAAAATACCGTTTGTGGGTTTCTTACAGTGTTACTGTCAGGCTCTTCAGCAGCGCGCAAATGTAGTGAGTTCCATGTATCCGCCTCTACGTCTTAAAATACAACAATCCTGATTAGTTGCTTAGCTGTTCCTTTAAAAGCTCGTGAAAGTGGAACTCCTCTTACCTCAGCCATAGCAGTTCGATTTCGGGTCAAACACCAAAACGTCAACGGCGCACCTTGCCAATGGACATTTCATGTGAAGGTAACTGTTTCGTGCTTCCGAATGGCTCGAGGGACGAACCGTTTACGATGGGAGAGGCTGAGCAGTGGAGGCATTAGGTAATATTATAACAGCAGCTTCTGGAGAGTTTGAAACCTCTGAACGGTTGCACCTGTGCTACATTTGGGAGTCTTGTTTCAGAGCCCTTCAGCAGTACGCAAATCCAGTGCATTTTATGTGCTCACCTCTACGCTAAAAATACAACAATGCTATGTATTTCCTCCATTTAGCGGCGTATCCGAAGTAAATGTACTGTCCCAATGTTATCTATATTGTGCACATATGAGTTCCCAAGCTACATTAACAATTTGGGAGTTAAGTGTAAGTTGTGCGCCGATGATAGTGAAATTTACGAAAGGTTGAGCACCCAGGAACCCCAACCTTGTTTAGTAAGCAATTTATTTTATTTATTTTATTTATTTATTATCACTATAATCGGATGATGTCCTGTATCGTCCGCGATGCAGTCATAAACGGTGCTAGTCACCGAATATATGGAGATAACAAAATATTTATAAGTATAGATGTTTCGGCTACTTCTGTGCTGAACGAGGTTGTAAGGTGGACCAGTATTTATTGAGCGGCCTAACGCTTCGACTCGTTTGTCGTCTTCGGGGGTCTAAAAGTGGCTTGAGGATTTGGATGTTGCTGTCTATCCGACCAAACGCCTCATAGATTCGAGCCTTCCGGATATCGTACTGAGGCATAGCAGGAAATCCTGAACCCATGAACTCACCCGCTGATCCACCGCTTACGCGGAGCGACGCCGCTGTCACAGTTAGTCAACAAATGGCGACTAAGACTCACTATACTGTTTGTTATACCTTAAATATATAGATATATGTATATGTAGCCTGCAAGCGATAGTGGGATAATGCTTCCCAAACCCTTTTCTGGGGAAAACCTTGTAATACTCTTGTAGTTTATGAGCTTGTCAACGGCTATGAGTTGCAGATCTAAAAAAATATTTCTGCTCAAGTCTTTTTCTTTAAGCTAGTACATTTGACGACTCCATTATGTCACTTGGCAGCATATTGAGCTAGCGAGCACTCCTATAAACCAAAGAGTCTAACATGCGTATGCATACATGGAAACAGGCGAACTACTGAATGCTGGATGGGATCCTACCAACACGTTAATTACTAACCAAAAGCCAAAATATATAGTATTTTTAGGGTCTCATTTTTAGTTCACCTTTGATAACTTTGAAATAAAACTAACCTTGAACAGGTGGGGGGGGGGCGTTATAGTTGCCTCGAGTGACCTTTTCGAATAGGCATTCAAACGATTTTCATTCAAAGTTAAATGTTCGAAATGTTTGAAATATTCAAAAAATCGCATTTTCTAGTGCGTTCGAATACTCAAAAATTGTCAAAAACGCACTATTATTCGAATGCTCAATTGAAGCCATTCGAATGTTGTATTTCCTTTTTGACACTGCAGGTACAGCACAAGCATATGCATGGGTGTTTTGTACGTCGTCTCCTTTCGCTCCATATGAGACGTAGTCTCTAGATCTCCTCCCAATTCCTCTTTCACAACACCAAAAAATAACGAAGGCATCAGAAGATGAAGCTTCAAAAGCTTTACTCATAGAAGAGCTTACACTTACAATCGGATGCGAAATTTTATAATCGTACTGGACCTGGCGAACTATTTTTCCGCTTGATACTGGCTACGACTAATCTCGTTTTTCTTTCCCACCTTTGTGCCATTAAAGATTTTCCAGGTTTTTTGTTCTGGTGTAGTCCAGAACGCATTGAAGGTTTTGTGCAGTCAGAGTATTGACCTCGTGCTTCAATTTTTTCACCTTAACTTCTAGGATCTCTGCTCGGCGACAGTGGATCCTATGATAGCCTTTCTACGCTTTTTTTTCGCAACAAGATACTTCCTAATTCTATTACGCAAAGGTCCCCTTGTTTGGAGTGTTCCCTGCTCGTGGGGTGGCATACCAGGATCACCATGCGATGCAGTTGCCTTCCCTACTAGCAAGCAGTAAACCATACAGATGGGGTCCCGTAGGAACGGTCATATAGGCGCGCTACGTGGGTATTAGATTTCTTAGTGGTGGATCAGTTATAGTAACAGATTTTACAACTGCTCAGACACCTCCGACCAGATATGTTAACTTCATAAGGGAAAAAGGGGCACTATGAAGGGTTTTTTCAAAGCATGATCATTAAGAGCACCTATCTCTCGGGACATCATTTGAGAGATATTGCCTATTCCTACCGTGTAAACACTTAGGTAAGATGTTTCTTAGGTCTTCCGTTTTGCCATTTTGGACGAAGCTAATATTTATGGAAAAGCGCGTTGTTTCTTTTATGTGTTTTGCGCCAAACAATACTGTATGGTTGATCAGTTCATATTGAGTTACCCAAAATTTCGACCCTTGGATCTTCTTTGCCCCCAAAGTTGATTCGAGCATTGCAATCTTTCAGCTATTGTTTGGAAAACCTGAATATATCAATAGGAAGTTCAACCGCTGATCCACCCTTTAGCATCCCAACTCGAGCAGCGGAAGAGATTAGGCGGCTCAAGATTGGGCTTCCTTGCAACCTTATCTGGCGCAAAAGTATGAAAGGCATCTAATCGAAGTTTTTTGAGGAAACGTCAGGAAACATTTCGTCAGGGATACGCAGATGTTCTTTTTCTATGTACTTTTCATGTTTCTTAGGTAATAAAAAGAGAGTGAATGAAAAGTTGAAGCAGATATTACTTTCCGGTTGCCAATATCACCAACATGATGCCATTGGCCTACAATAAAGAAAGGAAACAGTTTTATTAAGAGGTTTCAAAGGTTCCATGGTAAGGGACCAAAGGTAAGCGAAAACGTTGATGCTCGTATGTAACTTGTAGACTTCGCATTCTGATAAAGGGTAACCGCTTCCCCACACACGAGCTCAATCCTGTGTAGCTGGTTCTTCATTGAGCTAAGGTAAGGTGTGGTTCTTTCGTCCGCAGCTTCAAGAAACAGCTGTACCTTTTAAGTACGCTATATTTGGTGTGATGACACCTAACATATTTCGTCCTTATAGGCATAAACGAATTCCGTGGAGAGGTTACTTTATTGAAACCACATTATAAACTTTGAAAACAAATGTTAATTTCTTTCTGAGTGAGGGAAATGTATATTTATTTATTTTATTTATTTATACATTACGTGGGTAAAAGACACACGTTAACAGAAAAAGGAAAACAAAAACAAAAAACAAGCAACACTCAAACCATTAACCACATCACCTAGTGCTCGAGTATGGTATTTGTGGCTATAAGCTTGAACTCAACGGATGCATGAGGTGAGGCAGGAACACCAAAACTGAGTGCTGCGAAAGCAGAAGCCGCGACAGGTAAAAGACTTACCAGGATACTATCTCAACGGTAGGTCGGAACGGCGCAAGTGTTGTATATGGGCGGAACCGCCTCTCCCTGGGAAGTAACAAACTGCAGGTATCTCGACCCCAATACAACTCTGCGCAGAGTTAGGGGCGACGGAAGTCGCGGGGGTGCGCCCTGTTGATTCACGTGCTCCTCAGCTGACGGGCGCGCGCGGGATGAGGGCTCGTATCGTGGCCAAACGCGGTGCAAAGGTGGCGTAATAGGGAAGAGCTCGGGCTCGTGAGCGAGGGGTAGGGGGTTTGGATCCCGCAGACTGTGTTTCTTTTGCACTTTTGCAAAATCCATGTTTATCATATAGGTAATCCAGCTAGGGGTATTATAGTGTGTTATAGAGCATGTTTACATATAACATTTGCTTCAAACTACAGATTGAAGCACATGTTATATGTTATATGTTAAAATCTTCACTTCTGTGTGTCACTTATTTTAAGCCTTTTGTGTGAAGCTGTAGTTATGCAACGATAGATATTTTGTGGCACTAGTTAAAAGTTCCGACTCCACCAACAAGACTTCGGTCAAGAAATTTTTTTGCTGAAACTTCTTCTAGGGCGGTTTATTGGGGTGCTGATCACGAATCTGACATCCATTTTCACGATTCGGTCGGAGGCCACCCATACCATTAACAAGGGTGGTCCAGGCAGGGTCACCGATCTCGCTGAAACTTCGTCTACGGGTGGATATTTGGGGTGCTGATCACGAATCTGACATCCGTTTTTCACGATTCTGTCTCTACCTGCCGTCACCGGCAGAAACTTTAGGAATGTAATCCTGTGCCTTCCTGTATTTGTATTATCCAGCCGAATCGTGAAGAATGGATATCAGATTTGTGATCAGCACCCCAAATAACCCTCCTAGACGAAGTTTCAGCGAAATCGGTAACCCTGCCTGGACCACCCTTGTTAACGGTATAGGTGGCCTCCGACGGAATCGTGAAGAACGGATATCAGATTCGTGATCAGCACCCCAAACAACCTCCCTAGACGAAGTTTCAGCGAAATCGGTAACCCTGCCTGGACCACCCTTGTTAACGGTATAGGTGGCCTCCGACGGAATCGTGAAGAACGGATATCAGATTCGTGATCAGCATCCCAAACAACCACCCTAGACGAAGTTTCAGCGAAATCGGTAACCCTGCCTGGACCACCATTGTTAACGGTATGGGTGGTATGTGTAAACATGCTCTATAACACACTATAATACCCCTAGCTGGATTACCTATATGATAAACATGGATTTTGCAGAAGTGCAAAAGAAAACACAGTCTGCGGGATCCAAACCCCCGAACCCTCGCTCACGAGCCCGAGGTCTTCCCTACTATGCCACCTGTGCACTGCGCCGATCCTCGATACCAGCCCTCATCCCGGCGTGCCCGTCAGCTGTGGAGCACGTGAATCAACAGGGCGCCAACAGGCGACTTCCGTCGCCCCTAACTCTGCGCAGAGTTGTATTGGGGTCGAGATACCTGCAGTTTGTTACTTCTCAGGAAGAGGCGGTTCTGCCCATATGCAACACTTGCGCCGTTCCGACCTACCGTTGAGATAGTATCCTGGTTAGCCCTCAGGTAAGTGCTGGCTCTGGCAAAAGTTAGTTTCATGGAACCGCCTCCAGTTATCGACGGTGTGATTGAGAAACATTCTCAAACAGAGCAGCATGCCCTCCCTGTGAGCAGTTTAAGAACGGTGCAAACATCCTTCAACTTTCGGCGCGATTCCAGAGTGTCAGACCCAAATAAGCATTTCTAATACTAGCCCGTGGAATTCTAGAATAGAGAAATCCTTTTTTAAACTTTTTTTAGCAAGGCTACATCTCCCTTTTTACGAGTTGAGAACACAACAGATCCGAATTCAACAATAGGTCTGATCTACAACTTATACGCCAATGTCAGCACTCTTCCATCACTCGTTCTAAGACTTTGAAAGTTTAAAACAACCTTGTCAACCCTTTGTGACATATTAGCTTTACATGTTCTGAAAAGTCCAACTTTTCATCGTAAACAAAGCCTAAGTCTTTTACCGAAGTTACTTTCCCATTGTACTGCCCATCGATACAGTAATCTAGGTCTGCTGACGAAGTCCCAATTCTCATGTGCACTGTCTTCTCCGAAGCCAAAGCAAGACAACAACGTCTGGACCAGTCTATTTCGCTTATTACCACCAATGATCCGGTCATGTTTCCTCCCTTCTGTAATCCAATATTCCATTCAAATTCGACCCTCCGAATAAAGTATTCGAATCAATATTCGAATTCGAATATTCAAAAAATCGCATTTTTCGAATGCATTCAAATTCAGGTATTGAGAAAACCGCATTTTTGAATATATTCACATTCAAGCATTCGAAATTTGTAAGCAATCGAAACCATTCGAATATTCGAAAAGATTTCGAGAGAAGAACTGTAAAAAAGGCTTCTTAAGCAAAAAAGTAGCTTTTAGCTAAGGCTACATAAACTGTGTCTGTAACTAGCATCGGAGAACTAACTGCGGATAGGAAGCATTTTCACACTAACAGTTTAAATAAAAATAGAAAGTAAAAACCTGAATCTTTTCGAGTTTTATTCGCATTTTTCTAGTGAATAGGCTCCAAATTTGCGACCCATATTCAAGCATGGACAGGATATACGATTTGAACGTTTCATTAGGATATGATTAGGACTGCTCGTTGAACTGAACGTTTCTAGAATGCTGAAAAGTGTTGAGAACGCTTTTTTAATAATTCTGTAGACACGTGAATTGAAGTTTAGGTGACGATATATGTTGGTTCCTAGACCACGCACTTCTGTAATAGTTTCAACCAGAACGCCGTTATTCATGTACGAAACCCTCGAATCTTTGCCAGTATGGAAAACCAGCGATGTTGAGATGTTAACAGGAATCTGCGAGACGGAAGCCCACTCTACCATTCCTTTGATAGAATGCGATGAACATAGTGGACTAATGTGTTGTTCTGATTATTGTAGAGTCCAAAAACCGTGCGTTGTCAGCATATAACCGTATTTTTACTGACGGACGCGTCTTGAATCCTGAAGGCAAGTCAAGTCATATGTGTAGATGAGAAAAAGTAGAGGTGATAGAACGCAACCATTCGGTACTCCACTGGTGCATGAAAGCTTTTAGAAACGGGTTTTCAGTCTTAACATTCACACTCCTATTTTCTAAATATGAGCGGAACCAGTCTAAAAAAGCGCTTGAATGATAATTTGATTACCTTCCTGTGTAAGTTTTAAATAACAAACTTCGTCAAAGGATTTTGACAGATCAAAATATATAACGATGATAAAATGTCCTCTATTCAATTCATGATTCCATTGAAACACATTAAGTACTAGCTGAGTAGCAGTAGAAGCGCACTTGTAAAACCATGTTGTTCGTGTGGAGTCATCTTTCTTTTTTCAAACCAATTTGAAATTCTGTCACGAATAAGCTTTTCCAAGATTTTAACAGAAGACTTAGTTTTGACTTTTAGCTCTACTGATGCTTCCGGAACGATCTCTTCTTAAAACATTTGCGGAGTAACAGCCTTCGATAGTAGGAGTGGCAGTAGTAGAATCAGAAATGAACACCGAGAATTTTGCTAGCGCTTCTGCTTTTTGGATGTTATGCATACAAGGATTGCCAGACTCGTCCAGAAAACCGGTAGTTTTCCAATTCGCTTAATCTTTTGCTTAACAAGGAAAAGTGCTGTTTCTTTTTGAGAGAAGGGCTTTGTAAAAAAACTTTTTCAGGCGACGATCTAATTCCGAATTACTTTGTTATTGAGAGAATCTAATGAATATTAGCCAACGAATTAAAGAGCCAAATTTTTAGGTTCATAAAATTTGCAATCTGCTTGAAAAAACAACAGATTTTATTAGGGCAGAAAAATGGGAATTGCCAATTCCCTCCGAATAGGCGCACTTACTGATGATTGTGCTAAGAGCCATACTACGATGCCGTCATATAGGACTATCGACAAAGTACTAAATGATGTAGAGTTAATCACAATGCTTGAAGAAGTCCAAAAATCGCGTGACTTAGGTTTAACCATTGCGAGTAGCTTCTTCTTCATCATCGCAGCATACAAGAGCTTACAAAATTAATAGCTTTCCAAACAGTGCTTACATTTTTTGGAACACCCCATATATGTATTTATGTATACATACGTAATATATATGCTTACATATACTCGATCCTACCCAATCCTATCCTATCCTATAGAATAGGATTAGTAAAACGCTGGACGAAGGACAGCCATGCGAACAAGCAGGATTTCGGAGAGGATTCAGCACGATCGACCACATACACACCATTACGAAGCTCATCGAAGTGTCGCGAGAGTACAAGCTGCCGCTGTGCCTTACGTTCATTGACCTGAAGAAGGCATTCGACTCCGTCGAGACTATAGCGGTCATGGAAGCCCTGCTCACCCAGGGCGTTCCTACTCAGTACATCAGAGTCCTTCGAGAACTGTACAGTGGATTCACGACCAAGATCTCACCATTCTACAACGACGTCGTCATTGACGTGAAGAGAGGGGTTCGACAAGGGGATACCATATCCCCGAAGCTCTTCAGCGCCACCCTCGAAAACGTCATGCGCGAACTAGAATGGGAAGACATGGGAGTGAAGGTCGACGGCCGGCAGCTGCACCATCTTCGCTTCGCTGACGAGATCGTGCTCATAACACCGAGCATCAGTCAGGCGGAACGAATGCTGGCCGACTTCGATCGTGTATGTGGAAGCGTTGGACTGCAGCTGAATCTTACGAAGACGATGTTCACGAAGAACGGATGGGTTTCTGATGCCCCATTCTCGCTCAACGGAACGAACATCTCCGAATGCTCCAGCTATGTGTATCTGGGTCGCGAAGTCAACATGACCAACGACCTAGCACCAGAGCTGAGCAGGAGGAAACGAGCGGCTTGGAGAGCTTTCAAGAGCGTCGAAGAAGTCGTGAAGAAAACGAAGAACGTCCGACTCCGTGCCCACCTATTCGACTCCACTGTTCTTCCTGCCCTAATATACGCCTCAGAGACCTGGGCTATACGAAAGAAGGATGAACACGCGATCAGCGTCGCGCAGGGTGGAATCGAGAGGACGATGCTCGGAGTGACACGACTCACGCAAGTGAGAGAAGGCCTCCGGAGTTCCGAGCTTCGCCGACGTTCGAAGATCAGAGACGCTGTCGCAAGGGCCAAGACGTCGAAAATTAGGTGGGCCGGCCACGTAATGCGATTCGCAGACACCCGCTGGACGAGAGCCGTCACACACTGGATTCCGCGGGATGTCAAAAGAACACCAGGACGCCCACCAACGCGTTGGTCGGACTTCTTCGTGAAAGCCCTGAACGACCGATATGACGCTCTTCGTGTCCCTCGAGCGAGGAGGATCCATTGGACCACTCTGGCACGCGACAGAGACGAATGGAGACGCTGCTGGCGCCCGCTCGAGCAAGTCGATGATCAACGGGACGACAGGTGATACAGGTGATACATATACTCCATTAGAGGTTTACGGTAACTCATGGTCAATGTTAAAGGCCTTAATTTGGAAAAGCCTGAGAAACGACGTCGGTATATCAATAGTGAGACTAACGTTGTTCTCCTCTATTCAGTCCGATAACATGTAGGCTTAGGCATGTTTATAGCAAAATAATTACCAAGATATCGGCGACACGTTTTTCCACAAGAAATCACGTTAAAATAATTAGTGTCGGAAATGCATAGGCAGCAATAACCGCCTTAACAGTCTTTGTCTAAATTGCGCAGGATAGCATTCAAATCTATACAAGCACCGCCAGCTAAATGGTGCAGGAACAGGCGCTAAGTAAAAAATTTTTTTAAATGAAAGTTGCCAAGAGCCGCAAATTTCTAACGCTTGAGGTTGCAGTATTCTTGCTGACGGTACCCACACTTTCTTTGAAAAAAACCAACTGCGGTAGCACAGTTAACCGGTCGTTTTCACAGTACTCATGCGTCAACACTCCAATTTCAATATTCCAGGAAACGGATCACTATACACCGCTGATTTTCCCTCTTCACAATATCTCATTTCCTTTGGCTCTTGTTCTCCTCTATTCAGTGCTGTGTACCTATGTCCTTAAAGTTAAAGGATTTTCAAAAGGAAAGGTCGATAAGGTCCAATTGCAGGTAAGAACCGAATAATGATGACGCTCATGTAGGATGACGGTCCTCCATTTAGCAAGTGCGAGTGCCATCATGCAACTAATAAGGGAACGTTTTTTCGTAGATTGTCCCTGTGCATTTGATCGCACCCCTACGTCGCTACTGCCACTCGTCATCTTCATTACGAGTGGTATGCCGCCCTACGTAACCACCGAAACACTTTGCTTTCCCGTTTAACATTGTGTTCTATACCAGACTTTGGCAAACCCTACCCGGCGAAATTTGAGACTTTGTTTATTACTTCTGTATGGTTTCGCCGTAAATCAAAGTGCTTCCCTAATTTTTGGTTTTTAGCTCTTCCTCCAATCGCTCCTAATCTGCACAAGCACAGGTATTGGGTCAATATTCTACGTTGCGGTCCAATTTCTTCCGGTTCCCAGATCTATGGTCCTCCTCTCTAACGTAACTTGGCAACTCAGCCATGGTTTGTTTTACGTCTTTCAAGAATTCTCGTTGTGTCGTCACTTTTTAACCAAACAATGCCTTCAAAATCTGTGGAAGAACTTAAAATACCGATTACACGCATGTAAAAAAAAAGCAAATCCAGAACTACTTAGCGAGTTTAGGATGGTTAGATTTCGCGCTGTCGATTTCATATTAGACGAGCTTTTCATAGCTAGCAGCTGTGGCAGCGATGCAGATGTAGTGCTGTCAAATCGCAGTAATAAGGCTGAGAATTCAAATCTAAGAGATGGGTTGGTTTTTTCATTTGGCAGTACATCGCCCTCATGTCAAACGCATTTCTAAACGAAGATAAGGGTCTTGGTAATAACTATCATCAATGAAACATTATTAAAAGAAAAGGCCTCCATTAAGGCGATAGCTCCAAAATCTGAGGCTGATTGGAAGAAATTCCGCCTATGCACAAGGTGATTATGAAGGACAAAAGATGTAACAAAAATGAGGCGTTTCCATTGAAGTGTTTAACAGTTTTCTTTCGAGATCTTTTAATTTTCATATTGTATCAGCAGTGAAAGTGATATTTTATTGCCAAAAGTTTCTTCCGTCTTAAAGAGTTTCATAAAGCAGAACCCTATACAACATCAGTGCAGCAAAGGAAGCACGACTTTCGGTGTCTTACCAGGAATCTACCTGAATTGTTGGTCTGAACCACTGAAGAGATGCTTATGATTAGAATCGCCTCCCTGTGTTTCGATACTAATACAACTTTGAACCGAGTTTCGTGAAATCTGCGGCATTGAAGCAGAGTGGTGAATCAAGCAAGGCTGGTATTTTACCACTCTCGAGTTCACTGTTCCCTCGATGACCGGACGTCCGTGTGGATAGGGTTGCAGAGTCACAAGCGAAGGATCAGGGTTTGAATCCTGTGTGGGCATGTTTTTTTTGCATCATCGCAAACCTCATGTTAATACGTGGGGTGCATGCGATGACAGTAGAGCAGGCAAACAACAGGCTTGCATGTCATTCAATCTTCTTCTGTATCACGATCACTGAGTTGCTCCGCAGGAAGCCGCCAACATCCCCATTTGTTCTTTTCATGTGCCAGAGTGCTCTAATGGATCATGCTCGGTGCAGGAACACGCGAGCTTCGCATAGGGCTTTTACGAAGCAGTTCGAGTGTTCTGAAGTTCCACTCAAAAAACCTCAAATCCAGGCGCTGACGACCCTCGTCTAGCGAGTATCTACTAAACGTATCAATTTGCTGGCGCACGTAATTTTCGACGACTACCTCATTCAGTTCACCAGCGTCTCTGGTCGTCTCCTCTTTTCTCTCGTGAATCGAGTAACTCAAAGCGTCATCACTGCACGCTGTGCGATGATGATCATATGTTCGTTCTGATCCTGCGTAGTACGTTAGCGCAGGGAGAACAGTGGAGTCGTTGCACAGGTGGACCCGCAGCCAGACGTTCTTCACTTTCTTCTAGACTTCTTTGAAGCTCTTGATAAAGTCCTAACTTTCTTGCCATTTTCATAGAGATCGTCTTCGTGAGATTCACCTGTAGTCCAGCGCTTTCACATACACGAAGTAGGCCAGCGAAGCGAAGCCTTCCATCCCAGCTGGATTGGCGATTTTGTATCACACTCGTCTTGGAGAGATAAACTCTGACGATCATTGGAGGCTCATATCAAGCTATTGTAGAGGTTAAATACCCATCGAAACTGCTTTCGCGGTATTTGTTAGGAATAGAATACACGACGCATCCCGAACTTTTTGTACAGTGTGCGTAAAAAGTATTGACGCACTAAACGTAAGCATTGGAAATGACAACATATTATAAAATTTAACAAGTTTATATACAAAATGGCACCAAAGATCTAGCGAACAGAATAGCATCACTTGTATTTTATATGGGCTTTGCTGCAGGGGCGAAGACGACGAGGAAAGGCATCGAAGATGTGCCGCAAATAGTCCACGTCGATTTCACCCCATGCTTTGAGTAGATCATCCTTCACTGACTTCATACTTTTGTGGAAAGTGGCGCAAGCATTGTACTTTAGAACTTCTCATTTAGAGTAATTCAGCGGTTTCAATTCTGTTCTATACAGAGGTTATCCCTCGAAATGAAGTCCTTCAAGATGGCGCGGCACCACTCCTGAACGGTCCTCGACTCTGTGCTAGAGTCTAATCCCGCTGGAAGACACACGGCTTGCTGTCAAGGTGGGATTTAAGCCAAGGAACTAGTTGCTTCTTCAGGACATTAAGACGTTGGACAGATAATTGTACTGATTTATCTTCACTTCAATATCCACGAAAACGAGAGGTGCGTGTGATGAATGGACAAACCATGATACTGGCCGGATGCGCCTTCCTTGCAGCGAGCTCTACGCCAGAATTAGCACTTTAGAGGTCTTGAAGAGTATGTAACACTTTTACAGTGTTGAATGCCCAAAAGTATAAAGTCATTGAAGCAAAGCATAGAACGAAATCGACGTGGACTACTTGCGGCCTCCTCTATGCCTTTCCTCGTCGTCTTCGCTCCTGCATTCGCAGCAAAAAAGCCCATATAAAATACAGGTGATACTGTTCAGTTCGCTAGATTATTGTTGACATTTTGGATATAAACTTATTGAATTTTATGATGTGTTGCTACTTCTAACGTTTACGTTTTGTGCGTCAATACCTTTTACGTACCCTGTAGTAACTCCAACCTTTATCCTTCATAAGGGTTAACAACACACAAATCTGTTGTTTCCCTGCGCTACCGTCATCACGTGCACCACTCGCATTAACATGAGGTTTGCGATAATGCAAAAGCATGCCCCACACAGGATCCAAGCCCCTGACATTTCGTTCATGAGTCTACAATCCTATCCACCCGCTAGTTCAATCGACACACCTCTTCGAGGGAGCAATGAACTCGATAGTGATAAAATACCAGCCTTCTTGACTGCTTCACCACTCCGCTTCAATGGTGCAGATTTCACGGGCCGCAGCTCTGCTCAAAGTTGTACTCGGATCGAGATATTTGCATATCATTACTTCTGAGAGGGAAGCAATTCTGCACATATATATCGCATTGCTATTTCATACCTACACTTTTGGCAGTCCTCTGGTTAGAGATACGGGTTTAGATAGGACTTCATTCTATTTTTAATTGCATTTCTACCAAGGAATACTATTTTCACTATATTCCTTACCCACTAATCAAGCAACCATTCTAGCTTTAAATCTAGGAGCAACAAACCTTTGCTACAGCACTAAAAAGCGCATCTGATGTAAATCTCGTTTTACTAAATACGAGTATGTCATATTCAACGTGGACGTTTAGGGATTCATGGAATAGTCTACATGATTGTAAATAAAAAAATTCGAGGAGAAGTGATGAAACTGTTTGGATTTAAAGGAAAACCAGGAACTACCACATCGGTTTCTTCCAAACCTAAAAGATGTAAAGGTATGCATTTATAGAATACTATTTTGAAATTACTTTTTAACCAGGTGAGGAGTTTTCACGTCGCTTCGATCATTTTTAAGGATTACTTATATTTTTTCCAGACCTGGAAATGGCGGGTGGAACAAACCAACGCGAAAGAAAATAACATTCGAAGGCGTCCAGCGCCGTGCATATGATGATGGACGTGCTGCGGTTTGGATGCTGAACGTTGAGATAAAACGATTGTATAAATGAAGTCAATGTATTTTTGTAAAAGAAAACCAATATGCACAGAACACAATGAAGAGATCTATTTATTGAATGATAATTAATGTGCACTATATAATTAATCAGAGCACTCCAAAGAAAGTAAATAAAGTGCTTAGCCTACGATTGGAAACGTTGATATACAAAAAGTGCGTAATTAAGAACGTAAAATGAGCACCTATGCTCTTGCAAAGCAAAACATATTTAACTTTACTTGTTTGGTATTTCTCCTCGCAGTGTGTAGTTCCAAGTGTTTGAGAGGTCTCATTTCCTTGCTCTCCAAGAATTATTATGGTGCTGCAATCTAAATGAACTTAACATTGGCTGTCATGTAGAGACTGGGATGAAACTCAGACGCAGCAAACTTTTTGTTTCTCTTCGCAATCGTAATCACTTCAAATTACTTTAAGTGGCATTGCTGCCAGTAATGCTATGACCCTTATAACACTGCATACGTTGTTTGGCCACCATGGCATAAGTCTAACACTAGCAGTAATAACTCGATAAACCGTACTCCAATTTTTCTAGGAAGGTGCTATCTAGGCTCAATAGTGTGCACGCCATGTCTCTCGGAACGATGAACCTCTATACAGGGACTTGTTGCTGTCGGATGCAATACACGCTTGTTCAAAGCTAAATCCGTGCAAAAAAGGTCACCTCATAAAGGCCGTGATAAATCACAAAAATAGCTACAAATGAAAAACAGCATTTTGCTGAAAAATCACTAAAATTAGCCTAAACAACAAAGGAAAACGAAATGAGGGCAAAGGAAGGCGCACGTTAATTTACGCCTTTATGGGATGCCACAGAGATTTTACTTCTACCGGATGTTGTGGAGACAACTTGAGTGCATACTCAGCCTATTCTATGAAATGGGGTAGCCGGCCGATTTACAAGTTAGTCTTTTATCCTTTTCAGACTGGTCGGGTAGCAACTCACACAGCTCCGAAGAATGGAAGCAGGCGGCAGGCAGTGCCTGAAGTGCGTCAAAATTATAAAAAACACATAAAACGTTAGAGTACGAATAGGAACGGTTGAGCTAGCAAAATATGTATCTCCTAATGTTAATTCAACACTGCTCCTGCACAACAAGACAATTGCGCTCTCCCCATACGCATATATCAAACTTGGAAATTTAAACTTGTGCTTCAATTCATTTGCAGTAATTGCAAGTAAAAAGAGCGAACAGTGCTCCGATGACCGCTACAGAGTCGAATGCCTTCTTCGGGTCGATAAACATAAGGCACAGCGGCAGGCACTCTTGCGATGCTTTGATGACAGGGATGAGCGGATACAGAAATTTTCAAACCCGGATAACGGATAACGGATAATTTTGCTCGAAAATGGCCGAAGAGAAACAGATAACGAACGAACATTTTATATTGCTCTAGTTTTGACAGCACATCAGGAGTTGAGACACTGTTAATTTTTAGGCCACTCCTAGACGTTTTAACCCATTGACGGCCAATTTTTGCCCGCAGTTTTTCCGTTGCATGGGACCGCGCAAGCCAATTTCGGCCCGCGGTTATAAAACAGCTCACTACTCAGTGGTCGTCTAATAGCGGATTTAAATCCGCTCGATTTTGCCATATGGGGATACCTAGGGCAGTATCTAAGGAAGAGGACCATCACCAATTTGGACCAGCTCCGCCGCGAACTTAATCAAGCCTGGGCAGAAATCGACGCCAGCTACCTGCGGCGCACCGTGGAATCAGTGAAATCAAGACCTGAAACCTGCGTAAAACTCAAGGAAGGTCACTGCGAGGCGTCCTTGTGAAATCCAATCTACATGTTGTTGGTTATATTAAGGAATAGTAGTTTTTAAAAAACCTTGCATATTATTGAAAATATGATGCTTTTTGCGACGACAATACTTATCGGCCACCCTGTAATAGAAAAGCTTCACTGGGAAACTCACAGACTACAACAAATCTCCATGTCTTGCAGCACCCGCGATGTTAAGTTTATTTAGTAGTTCTTGCTCCGCTAAAATTTTTAATGGAGACGTCGCTCTCTCTATGTATTTGGATTGAACCTGTTTCTCTTTTTTTCGTGTTCATTGCTGCAATGCAGTATTTGTTTGATATCTCATAAAAGCATATGACTAAAAGGATATCTCTGCCGCAAAAAGGGCACCCCTTTAAATCAAACCGAACACACAGCCATCGTACAACCAGAAATGACACAACGCAAATATCGCAGGGAAAAATTTTACATGGGTTGAACCAGGCCCTACCCTTCTAACAGTCGCGAATAGCAGTTTGTATGTTTTCTTGACTACACATGGCTTGAGGTGAATGAACAATGCTATATTTTGGGCGCCATAGACGTATGGCACATGTTTAGCGACTCTGGTAAGATATACATGAGGTATCTTAAAACTGTGTAACCAGTTCTCAAGTGAGGAAGTGCGTCAATTACCCTTCTAGATGTCAATGACTTCTGTTGCTTCTGAAAATCACTCTTGCGATCGTGAAGGATCTTCTATGTACATAGTCCACCACGTCCAAACCTAAGATTCAGTTAATTTGTTGTTCGATGTCCATCCCAAACTTGCCGGTTAACGAACAACAAAGCAGGTAGGCCAAAGCCCTGGAAACGAATAACGGATAACGGTTAATTCGCTCATCCCTGTTCGATGACTCCTGTATTTGTGTTTGTGAGGATCGTGCTGTGTATCCTCTCCGAAATCCTGCTTGTTCGTATGGCTGTCCTTTGCTAAATGTTCTGCTAGTCCTATTCAGAATGACTCACGTGAACGCTTGACAACGTACAGCAGGCAGATTGGGCGACAGTTGCCAGTGTCGTGCACTTCCCCCTTCTTGTACAGAAAGGCGATCTTCCACTGAGATGGAACCTTGCATTCCGACAGGTAGCGTGTTATGAGCCGCGCCAGGGTGTGGATGAGCGATGGCGGGAGGTTTCTCAGGATGTGTTCGGGCACTCGGTCCCGACAGGACCGGGTGCTGCACGATCCATCATCAACGAGATATCGTGGTTCCATATCAAAGGGAAGACGTATCCATCGTGCGAAAGATAGCATAGGGCAGGTGGACATGGCTATTGAAGATTTCGGAGTGGAAGTAGCGACTGACCTTCCCCATTGCCATTCAGGGGCGTTAATCTATCAACGATCTTACAGTTATTTAACGGAGAAATGGTAGCGATAGCGTGAGCTTATCAAGCGACACGGTTAAACATTTCACCACATTTCTTTTTGGTAAGTTGCGCTATCCCCATCGTTTCTACGTTAAATTGCTGTAAGTCGTTGATGAATCCGACCCCTGGGAAGAAGTGACGGTTCCACCAAAGCGTCAGAAAGCAGCCATCTTCGTCTGCAAGTTTGCGGATTTCGAAGCATTGCAGAACCTCGGTCGCCACTATCCCTCCGCCACTGGTGAGCGGTGTGCGTAGCTTCAACGTGACAATCACCGAAAACGACGGTGACGCGGTCAGTCTACCACGAAGGTGGCTGTCGATTTCTGCACCATGGAGGGATCCACCCCCCCCCCCCCCCAATCGTGGCTAGCGCAGCAAGCGGCTAGGGGGAGAGGTTGGCACTATCGACAGACCAGAGAACGGCTTCTAAAACGTTGTGTTAGGGCCTTTGCACAATTTCAATGGAGAGATAACAGGGCATAGAGGAAGTCACTAATCGGCCCTCATTGGATAAGATCCGCCGTATGGGATTTCGTCATCTCTTGCCTATAGAACAGCCATGGGGTTCCTTCGGCAAAGCAGTGTGGACGGAGATGTGAAAACCTTTCAAAGCGACCTGAGGAACCAAAAACTCTTCGAAGAACTCCAAGTTACTTGCTATCAGAGCTTTAAGAAACAATACAAAAATAGCTTAGAATATTTCAAAAAATGCAACCAAGTGGGATAAAAGCTAAAATAGCAAGTGGCTAGGCTCTCATAAAAATTTACACTAACCTTCTTCAGAAATGAAAAACCCTAAGAACTTTCAAATTGCAGTTAAGGCAGGGTTTTGTGGAATGCCAGTCTGATGTATGTTTTCCGAACAGTTTATTTGATTTTATAGTGGTTTTCCCTGCTAAGATAGAACCTCGTTGATCTTTTCTCTTTCGCATTCATATCGATGGGAAGATTCTTTTCATTCCTGCCTTCACACCTTCTAAGGCACGTTCTGAGACACGTTGAACGTGTGAATACACAGCCGCATGTGAGTGCGCTGAGCGCAGGTAGGGGTGGAGGAATAACGGTGATCCGGAAGCTCAGCTCTTGATTCTTAAGAAATTGATCTAGGGCCAGCATCATTGCTCTTTCTCGTGAATGCGGAAGGCTCGACCTGCAAGAATGATGAATTGTGAAACCTTGTTCCCATAGTCGGCTTCAGAAATTTCCAGCTATAAAACTCCATCTCGATAAAGTGTTTTGGAAAGCGCGACTAGTTTTGTAAATGTCTGGAATGGCAGCAAATATTAAGCAATTTAAATTGTTTCCTTCCAAAAAGATTATCATCAATTGGAGTTGCTTAAAGTCTTTTCTAAACCATAAACCCTTCTTGTGTGCTACAATCTTTTGTAAACGCTCGAATATATTGGCAGCAAACAGCTAGTCTAGCACCTATGGTAGTAGTATCGTGGGCCGCTGCTCTGCACCGAGTTATAATTTGTTTGCCTACGGTACTTTAACTATTCTAGCAGGAGTTAAAAACCACCAAACGTACCTGCGCGATATGTGCGTTAGTAAAGCTTCCATATCTTTCACATCTCCCCTCAATTTCACTGATCCTGCCCTTCTCTACCATGTCTTTCTCCCTTTTTCTTTTTCCTTATTCTTCTTTCTAAAGCCAACTTAATCCCTTCCTCTTATGAACTCATCTTTCCACAGTTTTGTAGTTTCGAATTTGCAATAAATAAATAATATAATTCACCACTTGCTCCTCTACGATCCTTACCCTTGACTTGCCCTTGGAACGATTGATACAAAAATTTGAAAAACAACAATTAAAAAGGACTTATCATATTAGTTCACATATACTAATAGCTCCTTTTTGTTAGCATCCGGATCTTGAAGAAGACCTTGAGAGAGAAACATGAGTACATCAACAAAATTCTCCGGAATTTGTTTTGAGAACATTTAGAATAAACTTTTTTACCAGTGGGTGAAAGGAGAGAATTGCTTGGTAGAAAAAGCACTCGTACCCGTATCGCAGTCAACTACAGGTTGGCTTAACTCCAACAGAATTCAACCTTCGAAGTGGCCTAGTTGTTTTTCAGACCTCAACCCGAAAACTAGAAAGCTTGTGGGACATTCTTGTACACAAAGTGTACAAAAATGTCACCCTTACATTTCGGTCTCTGGCCTGAAGAACGCCATACTTGATGCATGGACCAATGTTAAGCAAACTGCTATTGATAATCTAATTAGTAGTATGCCAAATAAAATTTTCGATATTGTTAACAACAGACGTGATGTGATGAAGTACTAATCTTACCGTGTCTGGTAATTTTGTGATTAATCAAGTTTTCTATGAAGCGAACTTATATTTTGCACCGGTCTCCATTTGTTATATTTTCAGTCAAAGTTCGTGGTATCCTGCAATGATAAGATAAACTGCTTAGAATTCTTCTATTGAAGTTTTCGATAGGTGGAAGCATTACTGAGACTCGGCAGGGGGTTCTTCGGGTACTAATGAACCAATCGAGTGAACCTAGTTTGCACCGGAGTGTATTATATTATAATGGATTATTTGGAAATTCGAATAATTAATAAATATGGTTATTCGATTATTCGGAAATTTGAATAACCAAAAAATAGGGTTATTCGATTATTCGGAAATTCGAATAACTGAAAATGGGGTTATTCGATTATTCGGAAAATCGAACAACCGAAAAAATGGGGTTATTCGATTATTCGTTCATTGGAAAAAATTTTAAAAAACACAAGTATACTGTTCGCCACTGTCGGCCAGAATTTTTGCAACTTCTCACATATTTGGTTTAAATCGCAACAGTAAAGGCCCCCGCAGACTTCTGCGGCGAGCGGCGGGCGAAATCGCTGAGCCGCTGAGCGGCGACGGCGAACGGCGAAACCGCTCAGCGGCTTGACTCATCATCAGTGGGAGCGGTGACGGCGAGGTACTGTACTGTTTCTAGTCGGGACCGACTGGTGCTTAACAATAACGCGCCCCGATGACGATCGCGCGCTCGCATCGACCGTCTCCGCTCTGGATCCCGCCGTGAAAGGGCAGAGACAGACAGACGCTGGAGCGGCGCCGCCGGGTGGAATGATTCAAGTCATTTCCGCCAGCGACGCCGCCGGTGCCGCTGGCGGTGAGCTCTGCGTCTCTGCCCTATGGTTAAGCATAGGGCAGCGGCGATGCCGCAAACGTCTGCGGGGGCCTTAAGACACCACTGCGACTGCATAACCAGGTTACAGAAAGGTTTGATGGATTACACCTTTACAACACCACTACAAAGTAAGCATAACTCTTCTAGAGTGATCGTCGGGTTTAGGAAAGGATGTTAAAGGAGCATCCTTATCTAGGCAGACAAATCTCCGCTTTCTATTGTCGTAAAAAAAATATTTTTCATCTACACTCATAATACGGCTTACAAAAGGCCCATTTTTTAAGCGGCTAGCGGTTGAAGCAATTTTCGTAACGTGCCAGGCGCTGCTCATCGGTCAGCTCACGAAGCACCCGCTTCGTCCTTTTCTTCACCTTGCCGACTCCCGCCAAATGTCTTCCTACCGTACTATGATGTACGCCAATGTCTTCTGCTAACGTACGCGTATTCGTCCCCAGGTTTGCTTCCACGGCTCTCCTCAAGACTTCATCGTCAAGCGAGGACCTGCGCCCGCGACCGGGTTTTTCTTCGACATCAAAATCGTCAGAAGCGAATTTTTCGAAGCAGAGCCTCACCTTTCGTTCGCAAGGAGAGTCCGTCCCAAAAACGTTGCTTGGGTTACGGGATGCCTCTGCCGCGGAATGTCCCAGTTTAAATTCGTAAAGCATGATGACTCGATAGTCGCGTCGGTTCATGATTATACGGTGCCCTGCAAAAGGTCGGCTAGTAAAATTAGAGCGACTTCCACATATGTTTTTGAAAGAGCAGGAAAAACCTGTCGAACGGTATGCGTGGATTTCTTAGGGAAGAACGACTTAAATCAAAAACTTATTTGTTTATACATGCCTCGAAACGGAGATTTATTTTGCGAGAGCCTAATAACAAGGATTGGCGCAGTAGAACAGGCGGAAAATAGATGCCGACAAGATCAATGAGGAAAATTACACCTAATATAACGGCAAAGTCTAGAAACCTAGAAGGTACAAAAGTACAGCTCATATCGCGGCAAAGTGTAGAAGCCTAGGACCGGATTCATCAACGACTTAACATTTAACGGAGAAAATACCGCAAAAATGTTTTACCATATCGCTCGATAAGCCGCACTGTCACGGATCTCGGCCGTATTTTCCCTGGTAAATTACTGTAATTCCTTGATGGATCCGGCCCCTGGAAGATGTGCTTGTAGCTGGGGATAACGCAGAATGACGTGTGATCCACTTCGACACGTTATACTGCGTTATCCAGATACTTGATGATGACCTGACAGAGCCCATGGAGGATCCTGCAGCTCGCTGCCAGTACACGGAACGAAGTGAATGGGGTTGGTGAAAAAGAGAAATGCTACCTTATTTGATACGGTATTCATCTTAGTACTTTGAGCTTATAGTGTAACGTTGATAACAAATTTACTTAGTGACGACAAGTCGTCTCCTTTGACGGATTCCGCGCCCCATTTCGACTGCCGCGCGCGCGTTCTGGGTCTCCTCCTTCCCCGGGCTATTACTCTTGGGTTTTCCTGATTTTCAGGGTCTTCCTAGGAATCAGCGCTCCCAGCCTTCTTCATGGGCTTGGCGGCCATTCGAGCGGCGTCCGGGAGGGGTCGTTAGGAGGGGTTTTCGTTCTGCGCGTGTATGTGTCCGTGGCTTCTTCCTTCTGACTCCTTGCGCGTGCCCTTCTGGGTCCGATTTTGTGCATGCTTTGTTGTACTCGTATATCTTGTGTGTTATTCGTGTAGTAATGTCGCTATATCTTGTTGTATTGTTCTTATATCTTATTGTGCCTCATGATTTCTGCCCTTGAGCTGTTCTTATTTCTTATATGGCTCTGCTCCTCATTTCTACTGCCTATTGCCGATTCACTTAGTTGGCTTAGGTTTTGTATAGTATTGTTTTTCTCCTGTTGAAGTGCATTTTGTTACCTTATTTTGTTCCTCTTAGTTGTAGTCATATTTTGCTTTCCATATCATTCCTTATCATCTTATTGATTATCATCGATGCAAGTTATCGTTATTCGCTATTCGAGTGCGTATTTATTTATGTATATTATAAATAAAGGTTTAATTACCCAAGTTTGAGGTGACTTCCTTTGCGTCTGGTTGCATCGTCTACTTATTCCGCGTGGCAGCATATTTCTATTTATTCGTCTGATTGGAATCACTTCAATTGGTGCATCGGCCTATCTGTATTCTGCTGACAACAGCTGGTCCAGTGCGCATTCGACTTCGGATCGAGGACCAACAGCGACAACGACAGGTCGGAAATTAAGCCAATTTCAACACTTTGATCGCGTTTCTAGTCGTCTTGTTTTTCACTTAAGCTGTAGTTTCCTCTTATTTCGGTGGCGCGTATTAGTTTCCAGACTACGTTCTAGGCTAAAGTCATCTACCCGTATATCTTCGGTTTCTTTTACCTTTGTTTGCTTTGTCCACTTATCCTTTACATTGGAATTGTCACAGCATGTCGACACAGTTTTCGTCGTACAAGCGGGTGTTGACCCAAGCTTGCAACAAAGTGGAAGCACTGGTAGCGCGTGCACAGAAGGACTACTTCAACACAACGGGAACAGAGGAGGACCGGAACTCAAGGGATGAGAAGAAGATCTACAGCGAGCTACAGGAACTGCTAGGCGCTATCGAGACAGGAACATCAAAGATCGAGGAGTTATGGCAGAAGTATGAGAGCGCGTTCAATGATAGGACGGATGGACCGTCCAATTCAGAACAAGAGGACTTCGAACAGTATTCGAAGAAAGCGGAAGCAACTCTTAGCATTGCATACGATGTCACGATGGCAATTCAAGGTCGATTGCTTACCTTTACGTCACCCAAAGGAAACCGGGAAGTTCCTCACACAAGCGCTTCGGACAGCGCATTGCAGGACTTCCATTTCCAGACGAAAGGGGTCGACCTACCCACCGTACCCATCTCTAGTTTCAGTGGAAATGTATGGGATTGGGACAATTTTTAGCCATTGTTCTCTACAAACGTCCACTCACAGCCATTACCTCCGATCTACAAGTTCAACTACCTTCTGGACGCATTAAAGGGAGAAGCGCGTGACGCAGTTAGGAAGTTCCAGATCACGGAGGACAACTACCAAAAAGCGATCGAATTCCTTCACTCCAAGTTTGGTAGCAAGGAGGAGCTAGTACATCGCCTGATTGCAAGGATGGAGACGGCATCATTACGATCGCCATCAGTCAAGGATCAGCGCGTACTACTAGAACAGATCCAAGCGATCATGTCTCAACTCAAAGACAAGGGTGAAAATGTGGACAGCCAGTGGCTCGTAAAGCAGGTCTTGTCCAAATTCCCCGAACGCTTACAGAGGAAAGCTTGAAAAAGAAACGTTCCATGGAAGGACAGTTTCTGATGGAGAATCTTCTCGATGCCCTGGATCAGTTCATCGCGGATGAGAAAATGATTGCTCTGTTCACGTCAAGCAACAGTGTGGCACAGCAACAGCAGCCACAGAACGTTAAGCCTCAGATGCAACCGACTTCACGAGTAATTGTGCCGTGCATGTACTGTGGCGAGGACCACAAAGCAGGTACATGCACAAGATATGGCACCCCGCAGGAGCGGGCTAACTACTTACGTGACCACAAACTGTGCTTCATCTGCGTGTCTCCTCATCACGCAACATCGGACTGTAAGAAACGGCCATGTTTCACATGCCAGGGTAAACATCACACATCATGCTGCTTCCAAGCAATGGCCGCTCCAGATACGTCGAGATCACGGCAGGGAAAATCCACCGCTCCAACAACACCGAATGAGAAGGTGAAGTTTGCCAAGAAGGCAAGCCCTACGTCGGCAGCGACTCACCAGCTGAGCAGTCAAGATCAGGATCACAGTAATGCGCGTATAGAACAGGAAGAGGATCCAGTAGCTCAACTCCATTCGAGCAAGGGCATACCGAGCACTTGCGAAACTTACCTACCATTAGGAGAGCTCACGATCATGGACCCCTCTTCGCGTGAACTAAGAAAAGTACCGGCACTACTAGATTCAGGTGCCGAGTACTCCTTCATCGATCACAAGTTGGCAGAGGAGCTATGCCTTCCGACACTGGGCACGACAACTTTGCGCGTAAGAATCTTCGGCTCCGATCGCGTACAGGAGTGCGTGAGTCGCAAGGTACCTTTGGAGATGTTGGACGATAAAGGCAAGCCGTGGTCACTGGAGCTTCTTACCCACGAAATGCTCACTAGCACCTTACGAACACCTCCAGTGTTAGAAGAAGATGTCGCGTTCATCAAGTCACATAACATTAACGTGAACTTGGTGCAATCACAAGCAGCTATCAAACCGTTGATCCTTCTAGGAAGTGATCAACTGTGGCAACACATTCGTCATGATGAGGCTCACATATGCCTTCCTTCCGGTTTATACCTGTTGCCCACGCGTCTGGGGCATTTACTAACCGGAGAAGTCCACGGTACTCTCCAACATCCGCGAGTGCAGAAGAAGGATGAAGCACGGAATGGGTCGAGGTCGATCGAGACCGACATTAACGCGTTTTCTGTCGAAGATCCAACGGAAGTAAGGGATGAACATGCACGTTGGCAGCGTTTCTGGACCATGGAACAAGAGGCTGAGGACGATTTCGCGCAGCCTGAAAAGGCGGTCCAAGCGGCGATGGATAAGAAGGTGTTGGACGAGTTCAGAAATACCGTCCAGAAGAAAGACGACGGTTACTATGTACGCTTCCCGTGGAAAGAGATCCCTGCAGCGCTTCCCGATAATACAGCTATCGCGTTACGAAGACTCAACAGTGTATGGAATTCCCTTCGGAAAGACACTGCGCTTCTGGACAAATACAACGAGACGTTCGAAGAGCAAAAACGATTGAACGTCATCGAACCAGTGGATGAAAGAGATGTGGCGGAGGGAACAATTCACAACCTCCCACATCAGGCTGTGCTTACGCCGCACAAGAACCCGACGAAACTAAGGATAGTTTTCGACGCATCGGCCCACTACAAGGATTGTCCTTCGCTGAACGACGCTCTTCACAGAGGACCAGTCCTGTTACCCACAATGTACGGACTTCTTCTCCGATTCCGTATCGGTCGCGTCGCGTTGATTTCTGATGTGGAAAAGGCATTCTTGCAAGTGCGGCTTCATGAGGTGGACAGAGATGCCACCCGCTGTTTGTGGCTACGGGACCACAAGAAACCTCCGAGTTAGGAGAATCTACAGGTCTATCGCTTTACACGCGTAACCTTTGGACTACTTCCATCGCCGTTTTTACTTGCGGCGACCACGCATTATCATTTGGATCAATATCCAAATGACGTCGAACTCGTAAAGGAGATCAAGGACAACCTTTACGTCGACAATCTCCTCGTAACGACGGATACACCAGAGGATGGACTTCGAGTGTACTCCAGAACGAAAGAAATCTTCAACGAGTTGAAGATGAACCTTTGGGAATTGGCGTCTAACGATCGCGCAGTCATGGAGACTATTCCCACAGCGAACAGATCAACCGAAGAGGATCCCAAGGTTCTAGGTATCAGATGGAAGAGATCAGAAGATCAGTTCCAGATAGCCTGCACAATGCCTAGGCAGGAAGTTGCCACAACACGATCAGTGGCAAGCGCGATTGCATCCGTGTACGACCCCATGGGTTGGATGTTACCGTTGGTACACAAGGCAAAAGTCTTTTTGCAATCGCTATAGAGAGACGAATAAGACTGAGACACACCGCTTCCACCAGAACGTCAACGAGAATGGGAAGCCATTTCGGCGGACATGGATGGATTCCTGAAGACAATTCCGCGTTTTTTGTTGCCTAGGTCATCGAAGGCACAGTTGATCACTTGTGCGGATGCCAGCAGTGAGGCGTTTGCAGCATGCGCGTATCTATACTTCCCTTCGGAAGCGAATTTGGTCATGGCCAAAGGCAGATTACCAAGCCTGAAGGCAAAGATGACCATACCGAAGTTGGAGCTGAATGCTTTAAGGTTGGCAGTGCAACTGAACGAATTCAGTGATATCGCAGATCTCGTCGAGTATGACAATTGAGCGCGTACTCATTCTATCGGACTCCGAGATCGCACTGAATTGGGTCAGGACGTCGCAGCGTCTAGGTGTCGGTCCCTTCGTCAGGAATCGCGTATTCGAAATCCACAGCATTGTCAGATCTTTGGAAGAAAGTGGATATGCCATGCGATTCGGGCACATTTCGTCTCAGGAAAATCCGGCGGATTGTGCGACAAGAGGCCTGGACAGATGGCAGATGGTCGACCATTTGTGGTGGACAGGACCAAAGTTCCTTTCCCAACCGAGAGAGGTCTGGGATAGCGCGTATACACAAGTAACTCTGCTAAACGACGAGAGTGGAGCGAGCAGACCCCAAGACGGCAAGTTGCGGAGGGACCGCAGAACACCAGGGTCTTCGCTCAATCGCAGGCAGCCTACACGGATATCTTCCAGAAGATCCGGGGCTCAGATTTACGTAAGATTCAGAGAGTTGTGGCCTATGTCCTACGTTTCGTCAAGCTGCTCGTTGCGCGTGTTAACGAGAGACAGACTGTTCCGATAAGGCTGTCTCAGCTATTGGACGAGCTACCTCCACCAGATACGGCTATTCTGAGTGGAATGGAGATAAGAGAGCATGCAAGGCCATGGTGAAGCAACACCAACTCTCGCGGATAACTCCGGCAATTCGAAAGTCATTCCGTCATCTTCAGCCGTATGTAGATGAACAAGGAATTCTTCGTTGTCGTGGCCGTCTAGGAAGAAGTGATCTAGACGAGCAAGCCAAGTTTTCCATGCTTGTGCTGCAGAAAACATGGTTATCCAGGCTCATAATCATGGATTGCCATCGAGAACTCCATACTAGCATCAGTCACACGTGTCGCGTACGTGAGCGAGCTTGGATACCGAAATTGCGAGCAGAAGTGACAACGATCATACGTCGCTGTATGGAGTTTCAGAAGATGAACAACTTGCCCTACAAGTATCCCGACCAAGGGCATTTACCAGCGCGTAGAGTGACAAGATCGCGTCCGTTCGAGCACATAAGCCGGACTATTTTGGACCGCTCTCCGTGAAGGGCGAAACAGGCCATGAGAAGTGCTACGGATGCATTATCACTTGTCTTGTCACCAGGTTGATACACTTGGATCTTGTGTCGGACGTCTCGACAATAGCATTTTTGCGTATGTTACGGCGATTCTTCGCGAGGCGAGGGATCCCGAAGTCCATCACGAGCGATAACGCACCAACTTTCGCGTTAGGAGACGTCATACTCTCAGAGTGGTTAGACAGAGCGAGGGACGACCCAACCATTGCCAAGGAGATCAGTAGTCGCCAGGTCCAGTGGACGTATAACACTCCCTATGCACCGTGGCAGGGAGGCGTCTATGAGCGCTTGATCAGATTTGTCAAACTGGCCATGAACAAGACGCTAGGAAAGGTCACTCCATCGCGTGAGGAGCTCGGAACGCTGATCGTGGAGATCGAAAGCATGTTGAACACTCAACCACTACTCTACGTCGAGTCGGAGGAAGGTTCAGAGCGCGTACTTAGACCGATAGACTTCCTTCAGAACGAGTTTGAAGTGCTTCCTCCAATGCAAACGGGAGATGACCTTATTGATGATCAGGACTACCTCAGCCCAGCTGAACGCCTAGCGTCCCAGACAAAGTCCCAAGTAGTACAAGCCATTGACAGCTCCTGCAGGATCACAGAGCAGTTCTGGGCACTGGCAGTCGCAGTATTTGACGTCCTTGAGAGAAAAACATCAGAAAGAAGTTGGACACAGACGAGGATCGCGTATCGCTCCAAAGGTTGGACAAATCGTGCTCATCTGCGACGCGTTACAACCGCGCTACATGTGTAAAATGGGACGTATCGACGAGCTCGTAGCCAACAAGGAAGGTGTCGTCAGAGAGGCATCCGTAGTGTTGCCATCGCGTAGGAAAATTAGGAGGCCAGTGATCCTCCTAGTGCCTCTAGAACTCGACGATACGAGCATTGATGTGGACACGGAGTCTACATCTCAACAGCATCCCGAAAGTTCGCCCGCAGTCGTGGAGGGCGAAGTTTATGATAGTCAACCAGTCGACACGGAACCGCCAGGGTATAATCTCCGTCCAACGAGGAGAGTGAATTACAGGAAATTGGCGCGTTCTAACGTTCTACCAGTAGTTTCTGTTACATGGGTGTCAGTCAACGACCCGATGGAACAGATACCAGCGCTGGTATCCGACGACGAGAAGGACCCAGGAGACCTAGATCTCCAACCGACCGAACGGTCCGAACCAAATCTTGCTGAGGCGAAGGACGTCGTGCGCGACGAGCAGCAAGAAGACATCGAGAACAGTGGCCTAGGACCAGAAGTCCGAGTCCCAGCCTTCTTCATGGGCTTGGCGGCCATTCGAGCGGCGTCCGGGAGGGGTCGTTAGGAGGGGTTTTCGTTCTGCGCGTGTATGTGTCCGTGGCTTCTTCCTTCTGACTCCTTGCGCGTGTCCTTCTGGGTCCGATTTTGTGCATGCTTTGTTGTACTCGTATATCTTGTGTGTTATTATTTATTTATTTATTTATTTATTTATTCAGATCGGTATCTTATCATTATGGGAACAAGCAGTATAGGAATAGTTCACAAGGCGATAAAACTGTATTAACCGACTACCTCTCCAGTTGATGGAGAAGGGGGGGGGGGGGGGAAGGAGGGGCGGGGAACGGGATGTGGACAGCTCGGTTCAGAAGGGCAGTGGCCCGCCAACACTGCAAGTCCTAGCGACAAGGTGGGAGGAGGCGTGGATTGGACTCCGGATACAATCTTAGTAGGTCCGCCAACATTCCCGAGGTCCACACTGCGAAGTCGAGGGGGTCTGGTCGAGGGGGCCGAAACAGAACAACACAAAAAAAAGTGAGTAACGAACAAGAATAGAAGACACCAAACACAAAACGAGGTGAAGTGTTAGTAACAGATATTGCAGCAACATTGTCGTCGGAAAAGGAGCAATCTCTTAAGAAAAAAAATGGCAACACATCCTAGTCTGGCCGATCTGGAATAGTCCTCAGGAGATAGTCGATTAGATGGGCCTGGAATGTATAGCATCGCTTCCACCTGAATAAACTAGCGTCAAGTTTATTCCACCTCATCACTGACCTTGCTAAAAAGGATCCAGCGTAGGCAGCGGTAGTAGGTCTGTCTGGTTTGATTGGGCACGGGTGGCCCCGAGTAATTTCTGCTAGTGAGGGTTTGTCAAAAATGTCATACAATTCCAGGTTAGAGCGACCAGTAGCTAGCTTGTACATGTAGAGGAAATCGGCTAAAGTTCTTCTAAACTCCAATGTATTTGCACCTAGGACCTTAAGGCGTTCCTCATATGACAGTCTGACTAGTCCCTTCCGTAGGAAACACCGGTAAGTGAAACTTCTCTGTACTTGTTCAATGCTATCGATGAGAGACTTCTTGTACGGAGACCAAAGCTGGCTGCAGTATTCCATTTGTGGCCTAACGTATGTCGTGAATAGTCTAAATAGTAGCTTGGGGTCTCTGGACTTGAACGCGCGTAATATATAATTACATTTAGAGGTTGCGTTAAGCAAAACGTCTCTGATATGGCCCTCGTATTCGAACTTATCGTTGTAGGTAACACCTAAATCCCGTACCTTGTGTGAGCAGGTAAGAGGCTTCCCACTTATAGTAAAGTTGTAATCGGGATGTCCTTTACCGAAACAAACTATCAGCGTCTTTTCAAAAGATAGATCGAGATCCCATTTTTGAGACCATTTGCTTAATGCGTCTAGTCCTAGTTGCAACAGTTTGCAGTCATTAATTGAGTGGATCTTGGAATCGTCCGCATACGTTGAGCAAAAGCAGCCCGGAGGTAATACTCCTGGAAGACCATTAACAAACATAATGAACATTAAAGGGCCTATGCAGGTTCCTTGTGGTACGCCACTTGTGGTACGGTATACGCGGGAGTGAGATTTATTCACCAAAACAGTTTGAGTTCTGTTAGTGAGGAATGACCGGAGGAATCGCAGTAGACACCCGCTAATGCCAAAAGCTTTAACTTTCGTCAAGAGTAACGGGATCGAAATAGAGTCGAAAGCTTTTTTGTAATCTATATAGCAAACGGAAACGAAGTTTCCTCTATTAGTCTCTCTGTGCCAAAGGGGAACAGTTGACAAAAGGGCTGAAGTAAAATAAGGGCTGAAGTCCTCTTGCTTAAAAAGCCATGTTGGTTGGGGTGGATGAGGTTGTGGGAAAGAAGATGATCGGTTATACAACTACATATAATCCGCTCTAACAATTTACTTATAGCACTGGTCAAACATATCGGTCTGTAATTCCGTACATCATTTTTTGGACCTTTTTTGTGAATAGGCCGTACATACCCAATTTTCCACAAGCCCGGAGTTTCACCTCTCAAAAGGCACCTGGTGAAAAGAAGTGTAAGAGCAGATGTCAGCCCGAGGGCGGCTTTTTTGAGAAAAATATACGGAATTCCATCAGGCGATGTAGAGTTTCTACTCGGAAGCTTACGGAGAGCACTGTAAACAATTTCAGATGAGATGTCATCCCATTGCAGGGGTGTGTCGGTGAGCAAATGTACCTCAGTTTCTGAATGATATGGCGCTTTGTAGACCGATTCAAAATAATCAGCGAATAATTCAGCTGTTTGCATATCGCATTTTATTTGTTCGTTTTGGGGACCAACCATGGTCGGTATGGTATCATGTACTTGCAGCTTTTGGCGGCAAGACTGATAAAATCGCTTGGGATTTCTGCTCTCTGCAACCTTTTTCTCTTTGCGCAAAGATAGTCGTGACAGTGCCCGCTTGAGCTTCCTGGCATATTCGTAATATTTGGCATATCCAAAAGAACTCCTTTTAAAATGGTAATAGTTAACTTTGCTCTTGAGAGTTTGAATGTACGTAGGGTATGTCTGCGGCTCGGCGCTCATTCGGTACCTAGGAACGAATCTAGAAATGAGGTCCTGACATATATTTACAAAATGTTGGTAGCAAATATCTATATCTAACGGACCATTGATGACAGAAACCCAGTCTACGGATGCAAGAGCAAGGACTATAGCGTCGTAATTTCCCTTCGCATAGTTACGCTGACATTTTAGGTCATTTTTAGGGGTTACCTCAACATTTTTGATGTCAAAAGCAACCATGTTGTGGTCTGACGTACTGAATGGCGGTAGTATGGACACATTTTCAATAATCTGCAAGGGAGAAACTAGAATAATATCAAGGATGTTGAGACCATGAGTAGGCTGCTTAAGCATTTGATGAAGCATGAAGTTTTTCGAAAAATTAAGAAATGCCAACGAGGAATGCGAAGAACTGTCTCCGCGGACTATTTGACTTTCCCAGTCAATGAGAGGAAAATTCAAATCTCCCATAACGAGTATATGTCCACTCCATTCCAAACAAGTATTCGCCAAAAACTGGATAACTTCGTCAAAATCTGCTACAGAACAAGAAGGGCTTCTATAAATAACAATAATAAGAATATGCTCACGACGCATCTCAACGTGTAAAGTGACTACTTGACAGAACTCAGAGAAGTTTATTTTGGTAAACCCGAAGTGTGGCACCGTATTGTAAATAAGCACCAGGACACCTCCTCCAGGACGACTTCCAACTCTATCACAGCGATAAACCACATAACTGGAATGGTGACTTAAAATTGCGTCATGTATCAAATGTGGTTTACACCAACTTTCGGTAACGAAAACCCCATATGGGTTTTGAGAGAGGATATAGTTCAAATCGGGAACTTTGTTAACAATCAAGCGAGAGTTGAATAGCAAAAAAATTTTCGAGAGATTGTTCGAAAGATTGCAGATACTAATTTCAACTGAGGGGTTACATGACGATGAAGTAGACGCATCGCTAGGATCGCATCCCTACGGACTAAGGCCGTTTAGAAGGGAGCTGGGCTCATTCACAAGACGGTCCTGTTGAACCATAGGTGCACCTACAACAGCATCGCTCCGCTTGTTAGGCTCGTACAAGAGACTAAGCTCGGAGCGATGAGGTAACGCACGTGGGCAGCGCTACTCATGAATCGCAAAGTCCCTCACGACGAATTTCAACATACCTTGCTGCTTGTTCATCTCACCAGCTTTTTGTCGTAGACTAAGGTCATATTCCAATTCTTCACGAGTGTAGTCCCTCCTTGCATACGAATGGACGAACTGCTTCGTGAGGGACAGCCTACCATTGCGCATGTGACGTAGGAGCCTGTCCCGTAGTTCCTGATTCCTCAAATATATTTTCATTATGCGGGGACGAGAGCCTTTACCTTTAACTTTTGGGTGCCTGTGTACCTCTATCTGACCTGAACTAAACTCCCGAATGAGATCATCATCAGCGGATAAATCGATGATCTCCTTCAGAGGCTCTTGATCGAAGGCATGGGTGCTTAGTTCATCGACTTGTTCATCTATGCCAACCCACGTTATGCCATATGACTTGTCCAAAACTAACTTCGAATCTCCCTGAAATTTAACTATGGCACTATAAAGTGCCGCATTTGGTGGGCAGGGCACCTGCTTTGCAGCAGCAACCCTCTCCTCCAAAGCAGACAGCTTGGACAAGATCGTTATTTGAGTTTCCTGCATCTTAAGTACAAGGTCGAACATTTTATCGAATCTTGTAAAGAAACCGTCTCACCTTGTGAGTATGGCCTGCAGCCAAGCTGGAGGTTCGTCGACAACTGGTACTTCGCTAGTCTTCTTCGGGGGCATCGTTGCAGACAGAAAAGTTGATCACAGAACAATTGTGGAGAGCGGCCGTTCGGGGTGGACGCAGCGCAGCCGAGTGGACGCAGCGCAGCCGAGAGTTATTCGTGTAGTAATGTCGCTATATCTTGTTGTATTGTTCTTATATCTTATTGTGCCTTATGATTTCTGCCCTTGAGCTGTTCTTATTTCTTATATGCGCTTGTATTGCATTGTGTCGCCTTGCCATTTCCTCTTGTGGGTTCAGTATCTTCCTAAAGTGGGGTTTTGGCTCTGTTCCTCATTTCTACTGCCTATTGCCGGTTCACTTAGTTGGCTTAGGTTTTGTATAGTATTGTTTTTCTCTTTTTGAAGTGCATTTTGTTACCTTATTTTGTTCCTCTTAGTTGTAGTCATATTTTGCTTTCCATATCATTCCTTATCATCTTATTGATTATCATCGATGCAAGTTATCGTTATTCGCTATTCGCGTGCGTATTTATTTATGTATATTATAAATAAAGGTTTAATTACCCAAGTTTGAGGTGACTTCCTTTGCGTCTGGTCGCATCGTCTACTTATTCCGCGTGGCAGCATATTTCTATTTATTCGTCTGATTGGAATCACTTCACTTATGTAAAGGTTAATTACCACTATAATCTAGAGCTATCAATTTGAGCTCAAAACATTTTTTTGATACCTTTGATTGCCTAGCTATATATTACGTGTCCCACTCGAACTGATTCCGTGTAAGATATTGGTGTTGCATCAATTATTGTGTGCATAGTGATTCAATTTTACTACCATTAGGCAATCTGGAACATACTTTCATTTCAACCTAATGTGCCACTTTGTGCTATCTTGCAGCGAAGAATCATCTTCCTTTTTCAACGTTCAACAAGACTTACTACTCCGCCTATCTATCCATCCTCTGTCAACTGGTAGAAGGAATGCTCTTTGGTATTTTCTCCGTCAACATGAGAAAAACGTCAAAATGCTTGGAATGCTCAAAATGAGAAAAACGTCAAAATGCTTGGAAAAATAAAATTCTGTAAAAGTTTGTCCAGCGCAAAGGTCTGGCGGGTTTGAAGGATGGTCAAAAATTATATACTCCAACTGAGTCAGTTATTTCGCTGTTATCAGTAAGATGTGCGGTCGGGACTTGTCATGGAGTAGTATTAGGGGGTGCGCTGACTTGCCGCCGGTAAATTTTTTACCGCAAATTTTTAAGGCGGAAATTTGCCGGTAAATTCCGGTAAATTCGGTAAATCTGTTTTTCTTTTCAATTCAATATTTCCTTAAGAACAGTTGGTTTTAAACGGCGGTAATGCAAAAAGCGTAAAGCTTTTCACCGAAACATCATCACGATCAGAAAAACCATATCATCTTCATTTCATCATGCATACGTCATCCTAAAGCAAACAAAGCAACGGAAGCCTAACAATGCGCAAGTGTAATGATCTATATTGTGAGTGCTTCAAAAAAGGTACAAGCTTAATTAAAACTCTAAAACAGCTACAGCTTAGTTAAACTCTGTTGTGGCAGTGACCCAGACGTTTGACCTGATGGCTGAGTCCGTGTTCGGCAAGTTGGACGCCGATGACCACCCAAGGAGTGGTCTCCCGCTAACAAGTAAGTAGATCGCGAGCAGGCGAGGCGGGAAGCGGACTGCATAAAAGGCCGGCAGCAGGAGGCCTTGGCATGCTAAGGTCGGGTCCACGACTCCCCAGTTGTGGATATTGTTTCTCCTTATCTTTCCCTTAATAAATCTCTACATTTCTCTCTATCTCTCACCAAGTGGCTCTCGGAGCAGACGGGTCGCAGGAAGGAGACCCAGCAGATTTGTATACCAGGCAGAGAGGTATACAACAGTGGCGATCAGGAGTTGGAAGCCACTTATCGCAAAGGAAGGTGCGACATTGTTTCGAACTCAAGAAAGACGAGCTCCAGGTGGCCTTATTGCGAACAACACTGATTGTTGTTCTGGAAGAGAGAGCGCGTGTAGCCTGTAAGAGGCTAGTTGGAGAGAAACCGAGTGGACAGAAAGGTTCTGTGATTGGAGTTGGAAGAGAAACCATGGATCCTCAGCTGGTGATGACAATGTTTAAAGAGCTCATGGAGGAGCAGAGGAAGATAGCGGAAAAGCAGCAAAAGGATATGATTGCCATGGTTATGAGTCAAATGGTAGGGACGAGTAGAGTAAAGACGGAACCCGAAGAAGTATCCGTTCCCAGCGTGATGTCGGCGTTGAGCAATCGGCTCGAGAGATTCGTATTCGATCCAGAGACGGAGATGAGCTTTACCAGGTGGTATTCAAGGTACAAGGAGGTGCTGGTTGACGATGCAAGGCAACTACCGGAGAGTGCCAGAGTCAGACTGCTTTGTGAAAAGTTAGACTCAACACATTTGAGAAGTACCAGAGGCATGTACTGCCACGAGAGGTGTCTCAGATTGGTTTTGATGAAACAGTGCTTACACTGAAGCAGCTGTTTGACTTCAAAACATCGGAGTTCACCACGAGATACCAATGCTTGAAGTTGGAAAAGAGTGACTCCGAAGACTACCTCACTTACACGGGTAGAGTGAACGAATTCCTCGAGAAGGCGAAAATCCATGAGCTGGATTCTGATGGAATTAAATGTTTGCTATGGATTTTCGGTCTGAAATCCCAGAAGGAGGCTGAAATAAGGCAACGACTCATTGCAGTGCTAGACAGAGAGTACAACGAAGGAAGGAAAGTGTCACTCCAGGAGTTGCACAAGGAATGCGAGAAGTTCTTGAGTCTGAAAAGGGACAGTGACACTATTGCTGGCAACGTGAAGGTTGTAGAGGAAACTTATAAGGTTGAAAAGAAGCCGGTGGTTTGCTGGAATTGTGAAGGACAGCATTATGCGAGGCAGTGTAAGTTGAAGCCCTGGTTTGGCAAGAAGTGTAAGGAGACTGGACATAAGGAGAAATACTGCGATACCGTCTTCCGAGGAAATGGTGCTCGCAAGAGTGGCACAGATGCAAGACGTCGCAGTAAAGACAGTAGTAAGGGAACTAAGCAAGGCTCCAAAAGGCACGTTAGAGTGATCATAGCGAATGCTGCTGCTGATGTCAATTCGACACGTATGTATGTGGAGGCAGTGGTAAACAGTCACCGAGTGGAGTTCTTACTCGACACTGGCTCGGACATAACCCTGCTAAATGAAGATGCCTGGAGGCAGATGGGAGCTCCAAAGCTTGAGAGGACAAATGTCGTTGTGAAAAACGCCAGTGAAAGTTCCATGAAGATACATGGGAAATTGTGGTGTGAATTCAAGATGAAGGGCCGTAGAGCGGAAGGCTACGCGTATGTAACGCCCTTCAACTCCCTTATGGGACTAGAGTGGATCCAGAAAAATGAGGAGATGATGTACCATATGAAGATGATGGTAGCGCAAGTGAAAGTGAAGGACTCCAATCTGGGAGCGGAATTGAAGAAGACCTTTCCTAGTGTTTTTGAAGAGGGTCTGGGACTCTGCACAAAGGAGAAAGCTGAACTACAGCTTGTGCAGAATGCTCGTCCAGTTTCTCGAGGTTGCAGACCAGTAGCGCATGCTGCAGTAGAGTTCGTCGACAAAGAACTCGATAGACTTCTGTAAATGGATGTGATAGCCCCGGTGAGCCACAGTGAATGGGCTGCACCAATAGTATGCGTAAAGAAGCAGAATGGGAAGTTGAGAGTTTGCGCAGATTTCTCAACGGGTCTTAACAAAGCATTGCAGTCTTTCGATTATCCTTTGCCAGTGCCAGAGGATATCTTTGCGTCGTTAAATGGAGGAACGGTGTTCTCGCAGATAGATCTGTCAGATGCCTATTTGCAGATAGAGTTATCTGAAGATGCGAAGAAGATGGTGGTGATCAACACGCACAGAGGATTGTTTCAGTACAATCGCTTACCGTTCGGGATAAAGACTGCGCCTGGAACCTTCCAGCAGATAATGAATAAGATGGTATCAGGTCTGAGAGGAATAACGACTTATCTGGACGATATCCTTGTGTGTGGTAGAACGGAGCAGGAACACAAGGAAAACTTGTTTGCGTTGTTCGGAAGAATCGCGGATTACGGATTCACAGTACGCCTGGAGAAGTGTGCGTTCTCCAAACCAGAGATACGATATCTTGGTTTTATCGTAGACAGAAACGGTAGAAGGCCAAACCCGGATGAGGTGGAAGCTATCAAGAACATGGTGGAACCGATGAATGTCAGCCAAGTGAGAGCATTCCTGGGCATGGTTACATATTATTCCGCATTCATGCTAACGATAAAGGAATTACGAGGACCACTAGATGTTTTGTTGAAGAAGGATGTCAAGTGGGAGTGGACATCGCGGCACCAGAAAGCGTTTTGTGACCTGAAGGCAGCACTGTCTAGTGAACTGAATCTCGCTCACTACGATCCTAGGCAGAAGATTGTCGTTGCGGCGGATGCATGCGAATATGGCATCGGAGGTGTCATTTCGCATAGGTACTCAGATGGTTCTGAGAAGCCTATTGCACACGTTTCTCGATCACTGACAAGCGCTGAGAAGAACTACTCGCAGAACGAAAAAGAAGCACTTGCGCTTGTGTTCGCTGTCAAGAAGTTCCACAAGTATGTGTTCGGCAGGAAGTTTCTGCTTTTGACAGACCACAAGCCGTTGTTAGCCATCTTTGGTGACAAGAAAGGAGTTCCGGTTTACTCAGCGAATCGACTTATGAGATGGGCGACAACTTTGCTTGGATATGATTTTGACATAGAGTATGTCAACACAGCGAAGTTCGGTCAAGCAGATGGCTTGTCAAGATTGATGCAAAGACATCGTTATGAAGAAGAAGACATTGTGATCGCTGCTGTAGAAAGCGATGTGTCTCTGTTGTTGAAGGATTGCATCAGGAAGCTGCCTGTCACTCATGAGCACGTAGAGACGTGTACGGAAAGGGATCCTATGCTCAAAAAGGTCAAGTCATGTGTGAGAACAGGAAGATGGTCCAAAGGAAATTCCGAGCTGGTTCCGTTTTACAACCGAAGGGAGACACTGTCAGTTGTAGGGAAGTGCCTTTTGACTGGAGAAAGAGTTGTAATTCCTCGGGAACTACAGGCGAAAGTCTTGAAAGAACTACACACAGGACATCCTGGGATTGTGAGGATGAAGAAGTTGGCAAGAAGCTATGTGTATTGGCCGAGCGTTGATAAGGATTGTGAAGACGTAGTAAAAAAGTGTTCAAAGTGCCAGGAGAATGCGAAGTCTCCTATCAAAGTGCCTTTAGAGACTTGGCCAACCCCAACTCGGGTATGGGAACGAATACACGTCGACTTCGCCGGACCGATGCATGGATATTACTACATGGTAATAGTCGATGCTTTCAGTAAGTGGCCAGAGATGGTAGAGATGAGAAACATCTCGGCGATAGAAACCGTGAAGGTTTTGAAGAGCCTGTTTGCGCGATATGGACTACCGCAAACCATTGTGAGTGACAATGGTACACAATTCGTGTCAGATCATTTCAAGAGTATGTGCGAAGAAGGAGGAATTGCGCACATTAGAACTCCCCCTTATCATCCGTAGTCGAATGGGCAGGCGGAACGCTTTGTTGATACTCTGAAACGAGGTATCAAAAAGCTTAGAGGGGAGGAGAGACCTACGGAGGAAACGTTGAACGTAGTGCTAGAGGCGTATAGGACGACGCCAAATTCAGCATTGAACGAGAAGACTCCCGCAGAAGTGTTCTTGGGGAGGAAAATTCGGACGCGGCTAAGCTTGTTGATACCGCTGAAGCAGGAATCAGAAGATCTTCGCGCAAGAGAAAGGCGAGAGACAATGGAAGAACAGTTCAATAGGAAGCACGGAACTGTTTCGCGGAAGTTCAAAATTGGTGCCAAGGTATTTGTACAGCAGTGGAAAGCACCACATTTTGTCTGGACGAAAGGCGTGGTGAAAAGGCGTGTTGGAGCCGTGAACTATGAAGTTGAGGTAAACGGAAAGGTGATTCGGAAGCATGCGAATCAAATGCGCCCACGCCTTGATGGAGATGACAGTCTTAAAGACGATTCGGCACTGAAGACACTTTTGGATGTCCTCGAGCTACAAGATGATCAACGTCGCGGTGTACCTCTTTCTCAACCCGTCAACAACGATGCAACCAATGCTACGGATCGCCAACGCCACTCTTCTCCTCAAACTCCACCTCCTCTGCGCCGATCAACGAGGATCAGACGGCCAGTCCACGATATGGATCTCCTACCTCGTAGTTTTCCGCTGTTGAGTGTATTTGTCTAAATTCCATTTGTAATTCTGATTTTTGTAGTAGGATAAGTATTTAACAGTTAAATTATTTTCCTACTAGGGGAGGTGTTGTGGCAGTGACCCAGACGTTTGACCTGACGGCTGAGTCCGTGTTCGGCAAGTTGGACGCCGATGACCACCCAAGGAGTGGTCTCCCGCTAACAAGTAAGTAGATCGCGAGCAGGCGAGGCGGGAAGCGGACTGCATAAAAGGCCGGCAGCAGGAGGCCTTGGCATGCTAAGGTCGGGTCCACGACTCCCCAGTTGTGGATATTGTTACTCCTTATCTTTCCCTTAATAAATCTCTACATTTCTCTCTCTCTCTCTCTCTCACCAAGTGGCTCTCGGAGCAGACGGGTCGCAGGAAGGAGACCCAGCAGATTTGTATACCAGGCAGAGAGGTATACAACAAACTCAAAAACATTTCTGGAACATCCGACATTCAATCGAATATTGCAATGTTTCTTTCTGGATTAACAGTTTAACTGCTTTTTGAAATTATCGCAATTATCATCGTTTCATTCGATGAAGGAATAATTTACATATTACACTAATACTTTTTTGAACCATTAAGCTGTACTTTGGAGTAAAGCCAGGCACTTCAGAAAAAAGAACGAAATGTGACATGATAACGAATTTCTTTCTCTTCTTATATGGGAAAACAGTTTAAGGGCGGGGCATACTTCCATCGCCGTGATGCCATCGCGGCGCTCAGTTCATGGCCATTCCGCCGCACGCGGTTGAATAGCCTAAGGAAACTTCGCTGCCGTCGCCGCAACAGTGGCGATCGGAATGTGCGATGGCTTTCCGCTCCCATCTCGGGCATGGCATATTTTTTCGCGCCGCGCGCGGTGTTTAGCGTTGTTTCTAGACGAACCGCCGTCGCGCTTCCTTGCGATGGGCGATGCGACGAGCGCAGAGATATTCAAATTCTTTCGCGACGCTCTGCAAAATTCGTCACCGGGATCCCATCGCCGCGACGGGAAGTATGCACTAGGGGTGCACACAAAGTCCTGTGCGTTAAATTATTTTAGCGAATCTTTTTAACGAAATTTTTTCGATAAAATTTCCGATAAATCGTTAAATGTCGTTAAAAAATACAATTAGCTGCAAACTATTATTTCAAATGAAAAAAATTAAGGAAAACGTTATATTATGTTCCATCTAACTTCAACAGATCAACAACTAAAGTTCAAGGAATGGAGTCTAACACTAGAATGTCACTTAAGCAATTCATTATCAACAAGGTGGACAGTGAAATAAACAAACATTCGGCAACAAATTATCTTCATGGTGTAGAATAGCACCAGGTATGAGATTATCAATCAAGAGAACGGTACTTAGTGGGCTGGTGCCCGCATCGACAAGGCAGCTTAAAATGTAAGACCATTCAGACCCCGAACTCCTCCCCTTTCCTGGTTCTTTGCAAAACTGCTTTGTGTGACTGTTATACAAGTGTGTACAATGTCAATGCGGGAAGCCAGTCCGCCAAGCACCGAAAGACATAAGAAAAATGCAATTAAAAGCCTAACAGTGGAATGTTAACACGTTGACGAACGTACGATTTTCGCGTGCCCTGCGTGAAACTAATCTATTTTTTACATCGACGGAACTCTGACACGACATCGTGTCATACGGTCTCACGAAATGGTATGACACGGTCGTAGACGTGTTAACGTTCAGGAACGTAGCTTTCCAAATTTTTGTTATTAGGACACGTGTAGCGAAGTCGGAGGGGTTCGCTTTTGCATGCATATTTTATACTAGGTTCCTGGTTCGGATTTCCCGCCTAGGTCAACCAAGTCCTGCATCCTTCGGTGAATTTTCAGTGGATGAATTGGTATCAGACTTGTCTGGGAAGATAAAGCGCTGACTTCTTCATTGGCTGACCACCACAGGTGATTTAGTGCATGGCCAGTTACGTACTCGAATCGTCTCCACCACATTCCGTAGAAGTAGAGTGCGTGGTGCATCCCAGAAGGGATTGAGTGACGGCGTGCTTTATCCCTTCACTAGCGTTTTTCTAAAATGATCTAAAATACGTCCACCGACTGAAAACATTCTCTCGTTTTCGATTGCTTTAGGTGGAGAGCAAAGTATTCTGGGATAAGCACTGCCAACTGAGGATAAGCATATCTTACAAGGAGGTCAGACAACTAGCTTTGTGAATTTGTTGAGTTGTTGGCGGCTCGACGAAGAACTTTTTTAGCCCCATTTGCATCAATTCCCAAAATTCAAATGCGGCCAGAAGGCATGAGAATAGCATAAAAATATCAAAATATTCTTGTCGATTTTATTAGTTTTTTAGGAATAGTTCTAATTGTGAGGATGAAGCCTGCAATATTAGTGAAGACTGAGAGGAAAGTGATAATTTTACTGAGAAAAAAGGTTCGTTAAAAATTCCGTTAAATTTCTAAAAATTTCCGTCAAGTCGTTAAGCAGGATTTTAACGGAAAATGCCGTTAATTCGTTAAATTCGTTAAATCGTTAACCGTTAAATGTGCACCCCTGGTATGCACAAGGCCTAAAAGTCTAACAGTTCAGGTAGACTAGCGAAGTACATTCCGATGCCTTACATCTTGGACCAAATTACGGTAACAAGACATGAGCGTATTTTCTTCTTATTCCTCTGGCGATCATCTGTTCTGAGAGTTCGAATACCTCTAGTTCAAATTGTCTCATGTCGCCGTTAAACCAGTAAATCGTTAACCGGTAAACGCACACCCCTGAGTAGTATCACACCTCTTCTGCTGATATTATACTGCGGGCAACTTCGACCCAATGTCATGCATTTTGCCGAGTTCCTCACAGTATCTTTCCGCTGCACGGCTTAACTCTGAGCCATAAGCTGTGTTGAACCAAACTGGCTGCTAACCTCCATACACTCACCTTGACGCTTGAAAGTCGAGATGAAAGCAAAGTGCTCTCTATTCTTCAGTCCAGCATAAAAAGTCAAAACAACTAACAGGTTCTATATACCCATGTACTCATTAGCGTGGAAACTGATTGATAAGTGATTCTGAAATAGCGTAAGGCCTAGCAAGAATTACTGTTTCCGTTTTCAATTCATTGCCCGAATGGTTTCCTAAGTGAGGTCCTAAACTCACGCATGACCTACTGATAAAACCATGTAATGCGGCGCGAATTCTACAGTAATGAAAAATCTAATCCAGCAACGATTGATGGCATCCCTAAAGTAGTTTACACAGATTGTGCAATTTTAGTTTGCAATTATTCTCAATTATTTTCGATATTACTCTGATGTTCAATGAGGTCCCATCAATTTGTATGTTTGTGATCACTACTGCAATACAAAAAATTGACATCTAGCTTCCCCTTGACGCTTTTTTTGTGCATATTGTTCTGCTTCGGTTACGATTAAGCTGATTATCTCAGAAGCTTTCTTAGCGTGTTGCTCCTTCCGGTTGCGTGGCACACCCCTGCCATACAAGTGAACAAATAAACACCTCAAATGTTCCAGCGATACAGAACACTAAGTGTGTTCTTGCTCTACTCACCTTGCATATTCATATTCTGCAGCAGAATCTGCAGCTTCATTGCTTGAAGATAGGTAGATTGGTCAACTTTGTAGGTTCACCTTAGATTGGTCAACTTTGTAGGTTCATCTGCTACCAAAGGTCTGAACATATCTGACTCGAATTTATCTTATACTTCTCAATGGCCAAAAAAACTTTCTTATTGATCGCCACCTTCCTCGCAAAAGTAGCATACTATGAATAGTCGTCAAATAAATAATCAGCATCATGATCGACGACATGTTTTATACACTTCAGTAGACGATCGCCTCTAGAAGACCCGAAGTCGGCTGCGAATTAGGGGCAGCTGAAGAAAGGCGGTTGCAAGCCGAAGAAGCTAGAGATCCGACTTCCCATGTCGCTGTGATCTCATGATTTCTCTGGCTTTTTTCGTGCTTTCTCTTTCTCGAATAGTTGCAGCTTTACTCGAAATATGTAGTTATTAGATGAGGTCATGTTGGAAGAGTATCCGGGATGTAGCTGACCTTACCATCAAATTCGCCACGTTACTTCTACTGTGTAGCTTTACAGCCTGAAGCTTTGAAGTTGGTAATCATGGAGAGAAGCAATGTGGTGAGTTCTCCTAAGCCTTAGGCAAGCTGCATCTGCCAATTTCTGTAGTTGAGGGAAGTACAATTGAGTGGTCATGGTGCGCTCAGTTGGCTTCATTTTCCTATAAAGCATATCAGCAGAATGCCAACAACATCACCGTGAAATCTGCTCTCCGTGCAGTTCTCCTCAGGCTTTTTGGAGATGGTTTGTCACGCTGAAGCCAATTTTTCTGTTGTGTGCTGCTAATGTTTTATAAATACAGTGTCGTGCCCCGGGTGAGTCCGCTGCATCGGTGGTAGAACTCATGCGGCCTCCAGGCCGAGGCCACATGTGAGGAACAATCAGAGTCGAGGTCTTGCCTGCGCGCTAGCTCCTACGCTGCCTGCCATGTTAAGGATAGGCCCTTGTTGCCCCTGTTGCTTAGGATCTCCCGCAAGTCCACCTGCGCTGACCCCGGCATCCCTCTCTCATCTTCACTCGCCTGTGCTCACGAGGGCGGTGGCTAGGTCGGTCTCTGCGGTTACCTCCTGATTGATGTTCCTGCGCGTCCTGTCCTGGTCGTCCTGATGTCCTGCGCGGCTGGTCGAGTCTTTGTGGTGTTTATAAGTAATTAACACCTAAAGTTTTAAGAGTTTATTCGTTATGTTGTGATTTTATTTTTTGTAGTTTATATTTATGTTTATAATTTATATATTTTTATGTGTGGCGCACCTACAAAGGGATTGAGTACTATTATTATATTTATTGTACCAATAACATCAAGATTACAGAAAACAGACAAACAATAAGAGACATACGATTAGCCATGCAATAAGTCCGAAAAAAGTCAGGTTTTTAGATTGGTATTCGCAATTTCCGAAGAGTAACCCGCCCTCGTTTCTTAAAGTAGATGAAAATAATTTCTAAATGCTATTAACAACGTGTAAAAACATAAAGACTTAGGGTTCACTTTAGACACAAAATTTTCATTCAAAGGCCACTGTGAAACACTAACAAGAAAGGCTGAAAAAATCAAAAATCGCATTGCGCACAGCCTTTTCAGATTTTTGCGAACAAACTCTGTGAAATATTTGACTCCCGCTTTTAAGTCCTATGAGAAAACCATCTTAGAGTACGGCACCACTGTATTTACACCTATGCGTAAAAGAGAAATTACTATGTTAGAAGCCGTCAAAACAGCTTCACAAGAAGATTGTGGACAAAGGTGCATGGATACGTTTACACCAGAATTCCTTCGGTTGCTATAAGAAATTAAGTCTACAACCTGCCTACACTTGCGCACCGTAGGTAAGTATGATCTTGTTATGGTTTATAAGATGGTAACCGGGATGATAGGCATTTCAGTTCAGGGTTCTATTCCGTTTCTTCTTCTAACACGAGAGGTGGCAAGTGGAAGATCAGAATCCCAAGGGCAAGATGTAATGTACGATTAGGTTTTTTTCTAATCGAGCAGGAACCGAGTTTTTGAAGCTCTCCAAGAAAAACGATCTACCTAACTCCTTGAGGCAGTACAAAAAACTCGTTGACAGGTATCTCCAGGACGCTTCTTAGTTTACCTCGTTTGATGACTTAAATTGTTTTGTTCACTGTTGCTTTACATGCTGTTTGTTAACCGTACTTGTTTATCTGTGTGGCTCTGCACGTACAAAATAAACAAATAAATAAATAAAACTTATATAAAATTCTTTCCGCGAGGACGCCTTGCATGCGAATTATAGGATGCGTCAGGTCTACGACCTTCTAATCACACGACTCCAGGCGGTCCCTATACCTTAAAGACCTCGTTAAAGTTAGTAGTTAGTTAGTACGCAGTTCAAGCTTCAGTTATGTAGAAGAAATTGTTTTAGCATAGAAGGGAGGTGCGGATATGGAAACGAATCAATGAAAGACGTTGGTACGGAGAATGTGAATCTTTAAAGTTGAACAAAAGCAAGAAGAATTCTTTGTATAAAGAATGCTAACTGCACTAAGGGACTACTCTTAGCCAATGCAAACACATAACTTAATGCGAGAAAAGAATAAGGACTTGTGAAAAAACACTGGTTAACAGTGCAGAGATACGAACAGAGAAGAACTTGGAATTAGTGATAGGAAATGATAGAAATATTTTTGTAGAATGAGCAGTCGACGGAATGAATACACCGCACGAAAAAAATCACTTGCGAATGCGCCGATCTTGTAACACCACAAAGTCATGTAAAAGAAATAGTTTTGTAATTAAGCTCAGAAAAACCCTGTTGTTTGAGATGATGCTCCAACCTCCGAGCGAAAATATCTGGTGAGGATGTCTATAGTCGATAAGCCATTCCAAATACGAGCAGCTCTTACTAGAACTGAATCCAAAACTGTTGACTACAAACCCTTCCTGAAAAGAGACGTCATAAGTGTCTCATTCGTTTGCTAAACTCCAGCGGATTGAACAGTTTATCAACGCCTAGACGACCAGCAATTCTTTGGAAAAATAGTTTTTGATCGTACATGACTCTTTTTGACAGCAAAGATGTGCCACCAAGAAGAATCATCTTTTCGTGATTACCATCGTCAAACACGCCCTTTCTCGTGAAAACCTGCTGCTCTTTTCTGGACCTTTTCAATTTTCTCGATGAGCGCCCGCTTTGATGGTGACCACAACAGTGTAACATTCTAAGAACGGTTACGTACATAGTGAAAAGTCTATAAAGCGTAGAACTATTCCTGGTGCTGAAAGCTCGCAGAAAAATGTTGAACTTTCTATGCGCAGCGGCACGCATATCGTCTATATTTTTGTCAAATGAAAGAGCGTTTGAATAGAAAATGTCGAGGTCCCATACAGCTGTCGTGATGCTCACTCCGCCTTAACCTAGGTAAAATTGTATTCCTCGGGGCAATTTTAGCCGATGCACATAATAGCGGTTTTTCACAAGAAATATTGAGCACCCATTTGTGATATGCATACACAGCATCCAGTGCAATCTGAAAGTTGGGCTCGTTGTTGTAAGAGTAAAACTAAAAGTCATCCGCGCGAAAGAGCACTGCAACAACTGACTGCATATTATTCTCTCCAACACCAGCTTGTTGAGGATGTAGTACAGACCGGTCTATAGTCCTTAAAGGCGGTTTTTCTCACTTTTTAAAAATCGGCTTAACAACATTTTTCTTCCATACTGAAGGATATTCCCCGTGAAGAAGACACCAGTTGAAGAGATGTGTGAGAATAGGAGTCAGTCCAATTGGTGCTCTCTCAAAGAACATGTGTGGAATTCTATCGGGAAACGTGGAGTTGCCTGCTGTGAAACAAACTAGGGTTCAGTATACTATTTTGCCTGTTGATATCCAGAAAATCAAGCTTTGATGCCGTAAAGGAAGAAAAATCAGCTCGTCTTCTTGGGTGAACTTTACAGACCAATTTGAAATAGGATGCGAAAAACCTTGCTATTTCCTCATAAGACTTACAGAGCACATCATCTTTACCGAATTTCGATCCGACACCTTTTCTTTGCTTCAGTCGCTCATTCACCACGTAGCTACAAAATAACTTGTGTTTCTTTGCATGGGCTATTTTTCTTCAGTCCTTAGTTGTAAAAGCTAATTGCAAATTAACGCTATTTCGATTGCAAAAGTCGATTCTTTTGTTAGAAAGCTGTCGCTTTTATAACGCCGTGAAAAAAATTCTAAAGAAATTAAACGTTTCCCATTGACTCGAAAACTACGGGCAAAAATCTTTATTTCTGACTGTAGAACAGTCAGTGTGCAAGCCTTGATCAAACGATTCATTTAATCAATCAGATCAATATGCCTCCCTCAACTGGGGGAGAGTTTTTTATCTTGTTACCTTAATATAATACTATTATGCGTGTTTACACTAACGTAAAGGATAAAGTGAAAAGGACGGCATTACTCATTCCTCGATGGGCAACCGATGAACAAGTCCAGTGTGATTCGCATGCAAGTCTGGTAGCAATTCGCACGAAAGGAATGGAAGGCTTGGCTAATCTGGGCGGAAAATGCGAACCAGTATAAGATGTGAAATTTTCGAGGAATCGAATCGAAGAACAGCCTACAGTTCTTAATAAATGTCTACAGTTCTTTACAAACCCTTGCTTTAAGGGAATTTCAAGAACATTTTGTGAGCAAGGTGGATGTATTAATAGATCGACATTAAGGGCAAAACCGGAACGATGTTGGAAGCGTCTCCATTAACATATAATATATCAATATCCTTCGTGCTTCTTAATCACTTTGCCTTTTCCTTCTCAGGATAGGCCTCTCAACATATATATCAAATTGATAGCTAATGAAAATTATAAAGCGGTAACAAAAATTAGAAATCGATCAATATTAGCGGCTCTTATTCATAGACAGAGTTCTGGCTAAGGTTGTTCACAACAGAAATGTCATATTCTTGTCAACTCCTATTGTCAACTTCTAGCAGTGTTGTTGAACAACATCACATATATTTAGGTATCCACGGTCTTGTTTACATGATTGTGAACAAAGGTATTCGCCGAGAAGCACTAAAATTGTTTGGCCTGAAGGGAACAACTGGAGTTCAGCAACAGAACTCATCAACAAAGCAACTGGAGCTCAACAGCAGGTACTACGACGGCCAATTCTAACTCCTCGCTCAAAAAAAATCCTTCTTCGGAGGATTTCCTATCGATAAGATTGTCATAAGAGTTGAAGTTTCATACAAAATAAAAATCCCGTATCTTCTGCTGCAATTAAAAATCTTAGGATATCGTGTCATTTTTTCAGGCGTAATAATGGCGTACAGTAAAAAACGGTTTGCAAAAACAGCTAGCTTGTTGGACGTCTGCGACTGCACCCAATGATTGCAAAAGAAAAGGACGCACTTCTCGGAAGCCGATGCTGCTACCTATCTACGTTTGGAACTGAAAACAGTATATTGGAATAAATCTGCAACATAAGCATTTTTTTGTAACACAGAGATCAAAACAACGAAGACGATATTTGTCCTCAGAAGCTTCAGAAAGTGCCACTTATAATGTCGACTATCTTCTTCAGTGGCTTTGCAGATCGTTTTAAAGTGAAGAACGCAATAGAGAATTTACGATGTAGCGAAGATTTCAAAGAAGCACGAGGGTGATCAGTCTGTGGCATTTTAAGACTAAAGGCATTCACGAGCCCTGTATTCAATATCGAGTTGGTTGAAGATGTCCTTAACAAAATGCAGTTTGTGAGCAGCCTTTTTAATGGACATTAGATCTTCAGACTCAGGAATCCTAGAGATGAAACTTGACCGTTGCCTCTTTTTTCTCGATAAACGACACCACTCTATATGGATTTCTAAGAAGAGACATTATAAGCCAGTGCTCCTTTCGAGGCAATATTTTCGTTGCGAGACAAAAAACATGTTTTTGCAACACTGGTTTCTTAGCCAGAACCGCACAGATTCGTTTCTGAACGCTTAACATGAGGCCATTCACCAATCACCCGTCGTCCCGCAGATCATCGACTTGCTCGGACGGCCCCCAACAGCGTCTCCGTTCGTTCATATCGCGTGCCAGAGTGTTCCAATGGATCCTCCGCGCTCGTGGGACACGATGAGTGTCATATCTTTCGTTCATGGCTTTCACGAAGAAGTACGACCAACGCATTGGTGAGCATCCTGGTGTCTTCTCGACATCCTGTGAAATGCAGTCGGTGACGGCTCTCATCCAGCGGGTGTCTGCGAAGCGGATTACGTACTGTTTTTCGACAACAGTTTTCACTTGTTTTTTGGCCCATGCGACAGTGTTTCTGATCTTTGAACGTAGACGAAGCTTGGAACTCCGAAGGCCTTTTCCCGCTTTCCTGAATCATGTCAGTAGCATCGTCCTCTCGATCGTCTCGATCCCACTCTGATCGCTGACTGTTCATCCTGCTTTCGTCAGATCGAAAATAAGTTCCTTGCTGACCGACAAAGCAGAGAGTTTACTACAGTATACGCAGAGCCTGTCGTAATTGCAAATACGGAGGAACAGAACAAAAAACAAACATACCGCACGACAGAATGCGAACGGGGTCGAATTTTCTAGCCGACTTTTCGTCAAACTCCTAGCAGAACAGGATTTGTACAAAAATAAAGTCTTGAAAGGAGCTCGTCCGACTCTATCATAATATTATCCTCCTCTTTCTGCTGAGTGCAGGGGAAGTACTCTTATCGTGAGACTATTCGACGTGAATACCTCTTTTTCGTTTAGGATATCTTCAGCACATCTTCTACTCCCCGATCGCTTCACTTCTGTCCTTTCAGCGGTGTTTCAAGAAGGATCGACTAACGCAGCTCTTTGTCATTCAACGTTTCATACTATTTTTACTTCAAACTAAACTTTTTTATTAGGTTGTCGCACAACTAATCTCCGTTTCGAGACAAGTATCAATAAATAAGCTTTTTACCCTAAATAATTAAGTGGAAAAAAGAAAGACATACATGCCGTTCGGTAGTCCTTTTCTGCTCTTTCAAAAAACATATGTGGACGTCGCTATATTTTTTCTAGCCGACCTTTTCCAGGGCTCCGTAAAATCATGAACCGATGCGACTATCGAGTATCGAGTGATCATGCTTTACGAATTTAAATTGGGGCAGTCTGCGGCAAAGGCGTCCCGTAACCTTAGGATCGTTTTTGTACGGACAGAATTGTGGACGAACTGCGAATCTCTGCTTCGAAAAATTCGCTTCGAATAAAGATCTGGTCGGGCGCAGGTCGTCGCTTGGGTGTCGCAGCGGTGGCCGTTTATTTGTAGTTTTGCCTCCGATATTGAAGTTATTAGTTTTATCTGTTAATAACACAACAAAAACGATTCCTAGTTTGGTAACCTAAACAAGCAACAAACGCCCCTCAAGGTCGAGTCGACACGACTCAGAAAGGGAGGGCTGGACAAAGGAGGAGCGTGATATGTGGAGACTCGACGAGGGGGTTCTCGGCTATGAAGGAGCGGATTCGAGCGTCCAGTCGATTGGGTCTCGGCGAGGAAGAGCGAGACTCGGGATTCCAGTTGAGGGGATTCTCGGGTTAAGGAGCGAGATCCGTGGCGTCCTTTCGACAGGCTGTCGCGGTGGAGAAGCGGGATTCGGCGTCCTGTCGACGGGCGGCAGCAGTCGTATTCGGTCCACCTCCAGCCCAAATTTGTTCGAGTGGTTGACGAGGTACGGTAGATTGCACGAGACCATAGCAATTTTGAAGCTGCGTTTGGCACGACATTGAGAGCCGCCGACGAAGTATCCTTCTGAATACGAGATGATGAAGTAGTTGAGCGTAGTCGATGCTAATGACGATGCTGAGGATTGTTCAGACAGGCTATTCCAGAAAATGGGGCTCGACACATGAGGTTGGGGACAAGGAAGTGTCAACTCGAGGAAGACTCACTATGTATGTGCCCAGAACTACGAGTTAGCCCTACCCATACCAAACGGGTCAACTAGGCGAAAGGTCAACAATAAATACATCGCAGCAGTAACAAACGTAACACGAAACACAGATAGATAACACTTAACGTGACGAAGATGACGTATCTCTTGGCGGAATTCCGTAGAAGTAGATCGCAGAGGGCAGTAGTTGAGGAGTCGGACCTCGAAAGCAGCAGCCATAAGAGTAGTTTGACTCGACCGGACTTCGCTTATCGACCATTCGTGCTCGTGACGGCGTGATGATCGACCATGATCGTGATGGCGAGGAGGAACCTCGGAAATTCTTGACTCCACGACATACCACAGACAAGTTGAGAGCAGATAAATTTCCTACTGAGTGTCGTTTTGCACCGTTATACTATCAAAATGCTTGAGGGGGAGAGATTTCCTCAACAACTTTGCCTACTTGATTTCGTTCACGAAGGATAATTGATGGCTAAAAAATTCTATACGTGGTCTCCCCCCCCCCCACGAGTGCTTTCGCAACTGTGAATAGTTCATTATTGCAATAACGCGGCGTTATTGTCGCAATGAATGAGGCTCAGAACTATTTAGGCGTGATTGAAATAGCGTCCATGATTCATGTCTCGTATAGGCGTTCATTCCATTTATCGCTTAGTCACATGTACTAAATAACGGCAAAATTGGAGTCAAAAATGAGCAGTTTCGTTTGAGCAGCAATTCAGCAATCCTAAAATGTCTCCTAACCCTCTATGTCTAACCTTGCCCTCTTACGCGAGTGGTATGAGGTGTATGAACACTCAGACAGACAGCTCATCACGTCGTAGTATTCCTGAAGTGGGCCCTCAACGTCATTTACGATGACATCTCCTTGACCACATAAGGCCTGATAATGAGTATATGAATGGCAGGTGAGGCACCAGCTTCTTTTCTTGCATTGTCCGGGCTCGTAGTGGCTAATGCGCTTACGGCACCTCCCTGTTCTCACCAATGACATGGCTCTTTCCGAAAGTTTAGGCATCCTCATGCAGAGTGTGCTGTAATGGCACCGGCTTCCGCAAAACACGCAACCGTTATAATACGGAGGAGGCGTGGTTGATAGGAACTAATCTCTGGATCGTTGCGATCCAGGCTGGAGGGCGGAGGAGGAAGGTCCATGTGTTCTTCATGAGGCGTCGTCGATGTCTGATTCGGTCCCATGGTGATCTTTTTTGGCGATTTCACATTCCTCCAGGTGCGATTCAAGGAAGGTGCGTAGTTTTGAGATGATATCATAGGCGTAGTTGAGAGTTGTACCCGCATCAGCAAACAGGGTGTTGATCTTCAAGGGCGTGACTCCAAACTGGTGTAGCTTGGAGGCGAGATCGGCGAGCTCCTCGGAGGATTCGAAGACGCGTGGTAGTAGTTTCCTTTCCACAATACTGTGTTGGCAATTTATATTGGCTATCAGTGTGGTTGCGTCTTGAGTCCATCTCAATATTTTTCGGACGTCATCCCAAGGTATTCCTGAAACCTCACTGTGAAGCGATGTTAGGGCTTTGCAATGGCAATTCAACGACTTCAGCGCTTGGGTCACGCAGAAAACGGTGAAATCGCCATTCATCCCCTCATTGATTTGGGGAGGAGTAAGGGTTATAATTTCGTCGGAAGCTTTCTCCTTCAGGAACAAATATAGCTCTTCTTTGAGATAGGCGTCAATGTGTTTGAAATCGCGATTTGAGAAGTGCGAAGTAGGGAAGACGTGATCTACATTGACCGCTAGGGTTAGCGACTGAAGAAACTCAAACGCGAAGGAATAGTTGTTATAAACCATTGTCGTATTCAAACTATCCGCTGCACAATGACAGTCAGGATCCCTACCCTCGCACAAATTTTGAATTTTTGTAGAAGTATGGGGGCCTCGTTCTTGCTTGAAGTAGATTTTAGGCTAATTTCCTTATTTTTCCTCTGCTCCGCCATTTGGGAAAAGCTGATAACGAGCTAAGCAGTAGTTGTTTATCCACCCTATCGAGTTTTTACTGCTATCCATGACACTATCGTTTGGGCTTGGAGTATCAACTGACCTCCTTGACTGAGCAGGACTTGTCGATGGATGCCATTACCGAAGCTCCCCTGGGTACTCGGGCTCTTATTACCTGAAAACAGTGAATAAACATGACGAAAGGGCGAAAATGGGAGACTGTACCGTGAAACAGACGTATTGTGCGGAAATCAGGAGCGATCTTAGATATAGAAAGGTTCCAGCAATCTCGTGTGAAGGATTAGGAATCCGAAACTGAAAAAAAAAACCGTTTATTTCCTCGGCGAAGGACAAGTGTTTTAATAGTACTTGTGAAATAGGCGACCTAGTGTACAATTGCACCAAAACATCCTAACGTGCGAAGCAGCGAGCAAATGGCGCTTAGACGAGAAGCGAACGAGGAAGCATGAGAAACGTGAGTGTTTTAGCCTAGATTGACATAAAATTTCGAAGTTTGAGTGATGGTTATAAGGTATTTTCATTGATGTCCTTGTTTTAACATATTTTTGAGAAATAGGCCCAGAATTGGGCGAAAAACATGAAAATCATAAAACACTATTTAACCGTATCCCGTTAGCATTAGAGCACGTTTTGGACAGACCTTTAAACCTCTTAAACTTCACTGATTCAAGAGGCTTAATGGAATGCCTTTGTGGGGATGATGAGTACAAGAAGAACAGGAAGACAAAATGAACGATAACTATCACAACCTCGCAACAAATCAATGAGTTGTTAGTTTTTGCACGTTCGCGATGGTTGTTTGCTCCTTTCACTTGTTGGTGGTTGTCCTTTCGCCATAATTTTCCATTGCACGTATTTCCAACGAGGTGGTTTATTGAGCGTTCTAATGTTTTTCCCTCAGGCGTTCGTACTGATGCTGACCTAATGATACCATCTTCGCTGAGCTTCGTTGCTATTATGATTCCTAAAGGCCATTGGTTCCTAGATAGTGACTCGTCGGATTGCGATTTCACAAGGGTTGAGCGTCGCTGTCGTAACCGCATTTGATTGCGATCAGCGACAGCTTGCAAGTAGTCAGTGCCATAGCTTCCAAAAGTATTCAAGGCAGAGGATATTGCTGTTATGCTACTGTATTAGGCGTTCTTTTGCAGAAACTGAATAATTGCATTCTCTAAAGGACTCGAACATGGGGAGTTCAACTCGGGAGAAATGAAGTCGATGGGTCGTATTATTTGAATTCAGAGTCCGACGAACGTACTGATGTCAACGGTCGAGAATTCATGACCGACTCTGCTTCAATGACTAGTATGTAGAATTGTTCGAATGGTAGGATTGAAGGTCCCACGGTTTTCCTAAAGGCGTTTTTGAATATGCCTACTAGGCGCTCATAAAAGCCACCTTTCCATGGAGAAAGAGGGGTGATGAATCTCCAGGAAATATTGAGGTTTGTTCGTAAGATGTGTGGATTCTACGCTTTAAAAAGCAGCTTGTAAAGATAGCGGTTTCCATGTGATTAGCGGTGTCGAATTTTTTCGGCAAATGGTACAAATCGGAGCGTCTGTTTATACAGAAGACTCTCTCAGAAAAGAAGGTGGAAATTTTTTGCCGCGAGAAGTTCTTCCTTCAGTGGCGATCGACGAAAGCGGAGAACGCAATGGCTCCACGTAACCTACCATATTTCGTGGTATGTGCGACATCTCTGAAAAATTCACAGAGCTCTTAAAGCTGTAAGAAGTGTGGGTTCTAACATAGCGCCTTCCATGTGGTTAACTGTGTCAAATTTTTTCGGCAAATGATACAAATCGGTTTATACAAAAGATTGTCTCAAAAAAACAGGTTTTATTCCCGTGTGTCAAACTGTGGCTTAAAATTTTATTGGATACAACCCCTCACTCTAATGCTGTTTCTTCGAGAAGAGAGAAAATCAGTTCCGTAACAAGTCCATCCTCCGGTTGCCATCCCGTCATCGCTTCCGAGAGTGTCTAAAAAATTTTGAGGATAAAGCACTGAAGTCAGCTTTAGAAATTAACACTCGGCATTTTATAGAGTGCAATCTCGAGAGCAGATGTTGCTCCTTCAGACACAAAAATGTGCCGTTCCACGAGATGCTCGGAAAGTCTGAAAAGTTGAACTCGTTGTGATTAGTTCGACAACTGCTTTCAAAAGTGCTTTATTTTCCACTGTAACCAAAAGAATATTACTATCAGAAGATTACACAAAACCTTTATCAGAGTTTTTTCTAACAAATTACTAAATCAAACAGTTGCACTCTTTCTTGAGCTAATCTAATACAGTCGATGCTGCACCTGGAAAAAAAGGAATTATT